>APFE031265346.1:0-85739 GCA_000404065.3 Pinus taeda
ATGAAGTCTGCCCATGAAATGCCCTGCTGCCTCAACTGGTGGGAAACGACACGCTGAATGAGACCATGATGGCACAAGCTCCGCAACTGCTGTGCTGGGGTCTGTCTCTGAAAAAGAGCGGTCATCCTTTGAGTGTCGTGAGATAAATATGCTGCAATGTTCATGACTCTCACTCTAGTGAAGTGCATCAACATGCGTATATGATAAGATGATACTCGTGCAAATCTCCCCTCGCATGTGAAGTAGTGCATAATAAGTCTCATGATATCCATATACTCTGCTCGGAGGAACTTGATGGGAAAGGTCCCAGTCAAGTTATGCATACAGGTAGGCCTGACATACGGCTCATAATATACAAAGTCCAGCCACTTGCGCTTCAGCCACACCTCACCCACATTGGGTATCCCAGTAGCATCTGTGATAGCCTCTGGAGAAAATACAAAAATTCACCCCTGCAAGGGTGACCTGTCCATCATGGAGATGTAGAACAAACAACCGAGCCAACTCTCTGTGAGGCTGAATGTGTGAGAGCTTCTCACAAAACTGATAACAAGCCATGTGCTGAAAACAAGATACTGCAAATGGGCAAGCCTACAACTCAGTCAATGATGTGGGCTCTACCTTCTTGTGTTGACCACTCTTGCCTCCCCTACGAGGCCTCCGCTGTGTCTCAATCTCAGTAGATGATGATCGGGTTCATCACCTTGCTCATTAGTCTAGTAGTCGACATGGTGTTATTGAGCAAGGTGGAATAAACAAGTCCAAATGATCGCTGCTCTGCCTGCAAAATGCTGTGAAGTATGCTGTTTTCAAGGGGAAACATCACGAGGGATATGTTAGGGGAGGGAATTTCACATATAGGAAAGGGAAAAATATATAAGAAGGGAATTCTGAAGGAAATTATCACATAATGCTAAATATGTCATTTCATCTTTCAACATTTGCAAATTAATACTTTATTTAGGGAAACTTTGAAGTCAGGGGAAAGGACAATGAAAATCTTCATGCTAGAGGGGAGGATACCATGGGCATAGGAGGATAGTGCAACATCACTTATGTATGTACAGCTAGCAGGCAACTCGCTTCTTTTTGGTTTTGCATGCCTTTCATAAGCATACTCTGTTTTTTTTTTTCCATATGTAAAAATGACTATCTGATGTTGATTACAAGGGGAAGGGAAGGGTTGCTGTAATCATTTTGCAATGAATGGGAGGGAGATTGTATCAAGGGAATTATGAGAATGAGGGCGTAATGAAACCTACGAACCAAGTATGCCAACCAATTTACATAACAGCAGTGCTTTAATAGCGTTGGCAGCGTCATAGTTGCATTAATCATGAGCGAATTAGGGTTTCAATTACATGCATTAACCGAAGGGATGGGATATCAATTGCATAGGAATTTTTAGAGGATTAATGAGCAATTGAATTAGGGTTTTCATGAGGGGAAAGGTAAGGGAAAACAGAGTTTAGGAAAGCAGAGTTGATAGCTAGCAGCGGATACATTTGGTAAACTCTGTCACGATTTCACACAGCTTCTATCCTTTGATATAGCACGATGACATTTTCTTTTGTTTTTTATAAGGCTATGCAAATTATATTTATTTTTTATTTTTTATTTTTTACAATGCTTGTTAGCATGCCTTGTCATCATTTTTTATTTATTTTCATTGATTTGCTGTGCAATTTAAATTCATAATTTGTTGTGTGTAATGGTGTAGGGTTTGAGCGTGTGGCATGGGGAAAAGGTAAGATTTATAGGTAGGGTTTGTATGTTTAATTTGCACATGAGATTAATAAAAATGACATATAAACATATGTGAATATCAATGGGAAAATGAAAGGAGGGATATAAGGAAAAACTGCCTTGAGAAACAAACAAACTGTCAAAACATAAGCTTGCAAAACACCCATCATTCCTCCATCGATTTCTTGCATGAAATTATGATTGTAATCCTCCTTTGGACTCATCACACCACCACAAAGCACATAGAGTAGACATACCTCGGCAAATATAGGCGAGCTTGGAAGAGGGTTTGCTGATTAAATGAATTTTTATGCCCAGAAATCCGCGCGCTGCCCAGATGTCCGCGCACCTCCCTGAAAAGTCCACGCACCTCCCAGATGTCCGCGCGCGTGTAAATTTCTTTAGAAATTTTGCTCTCTCAGAGCCGCGCACTGCCCAGGTAACCGCGCACCTCTCTCAGAAATCCGCGCATGCTCCCAGGCACTGAAATTGCTGAATTTTGCCCAAAATCGCCTTCTTGTCTTTAGCCTTGTAAATTCTTGCTCCCAAATGCACAATGAGGGTTTTCAAAGAGAGAATTTACATTTGTATGCTTCCATTAAAAAAATTCAACTAAAAAAAAACCCACTTTATAATGTTTATACTTTGACATTCTTTTTAACACTGTTTTGGAGTCATTTTGTCCTGAAATGAGCTCTTTTAATGCGATTGACTCTCTTCTTTTTGCAGGTTGACCATCTGATGGACTGTGGAGAAGGAACCAGGGTTGTTGCCGGCACTTTTGCAACCTTCTGAGAATTTCTTTATTTTTTTACAAATTTGTCATGATCCTTGGACTTAAAAACAGGGTTTTTAAATCCAAGGCATAAAAATAATCTGTAGCTGAGGAAAATAACAATGAAACATGTGTACATACCTCCCTTTGGCTTGCTGGGCACTCACTGACCTTGACTCATGACCTTGATATGATTTTGACTCAAAACCCTAGACCTAAGACTGGGGACCTCAAGACAAAAATAACCACAAGTGTGACTCAATTACATGGTAGTATATGACCGCATCCAGCAAAGCCAAGAAGGGAACAAAGACTAGCTCCTCCATTCAGTGTTATGGCATGCCTAGTGGGATGCAAAATTGACACTGATGAGACACCTAACTATGCATATGCAAAGAGCAATTGATCACTGATGGAGGGCTTAAGACCGACACTAACAGATGCCTCGTACGAGACAGATTACAGTTGAACAAACCGCAAATATGTTCTTCCAAAATGTATGGGTTCATTTTGGGTTACCTACTTCGATTATTTCTGATCGATATTCTCAATTTATTGGGAAATTTTGGTCATGTTTATGGGAACTCATGGACACAAAGTTGAAGAAGAGAACAACATTTCATCCACAAACCAATGACCATATAGAAGTAGTGAACATAAGAGTAGTGCATCTCCTTCAAGGATATTGTGGTAAGCATCCTAAAATTTGGGATGAGCATTTGCATACCTCCAACATGCCTACAATCATGCCAAGCATTCATCTACACAAGTATCTCCATTTGAAGCATGTTTGGGTTATTTTCCAAAGTATCCTTTCAATTTCATCTTTGTTAAAGATATTGCAGTAGATGGACATAGTGATGTGGACAAAGCTAAGCATTTCATCAAAAAAATCCAATTAGTGCATCAAAGGTTACAAGAATAAGTGGATAAAAGCCAAGTCGAGTACAAAGAAAGACATGATAAGCATTCAGTTGATCATGATCTCCAAGTAGGAGATCAAGTTTGGATGTACATTAGCAAGGAAATATTACAAGGTGAAGGTAAAAAACTCAAGCCATTCAAATATGATCCTTTCAAAATTTTGGAGAATATTGGTAATAATGCTTTCCGATTAGATTTTCCACCTTACATGCAAATTTATTCTGTTGTGAATGTGGAAAATTTGAGATTGTATGAGCCTCCTATGATCTTTTATTAAGAGGAGAATGTTTAGATTCCATCTATAGAATATGTTTCTCTTGAATATTTAAACGAGTTACAATAAGACCATATTCTTGACAAGAGGATAAGAACTTCACGCAGAGGCAATGTGGAGTATATTTGTGTGGACCTCAAAGCTACCAATCCAAGAAAATCAAGGTGGATAGATATCGGGAAAGTGAGGGAGTTGAACCCTCACTTACCTGCTAAGTAAAAATATACTTTGGGTGGTCCAAAAGCTTCCAGTGGGGAGGAGTGATTCAAAGGATCAAAAATATGCTCAAAAATGAAAGTGCTCAAAATATATGGAAACCAATTCCAAATTGTAGATATCATTTTTTTGAATCCAACGAAACTTGAATCGCCTTAATCTGACATCGTATGAGGAAGTTATCACATTCTGAAATTTTTGGAAAAACAAAAACTTGCATGGTTGATTGTGTAGGGTATGGATACTAACGTGGTAGTCCGTACATTGACGTTGCAGGGCTGATTGGGTGTACAAACAGGTAGGTTGGAAAATTACATGGTCATGTGTCAGCTGACATCATGGGTGACTGGGTTGTATGGTTGGTGAAGTGGTCCAATCATAGGCCACCACATGGCCCTATGAGAGGCCACCAAGTGGCCTAGGTTTCCGCACCAAAATTTATGTGGGTTGAATCGACGACCACAAGAATTGACCCTTTTACCTCACGCAAAAATAATTCAGTGCTCTACTGTTGGACGAAACATGGTTCTTATTAACTATGGTCAGCAACTTATATTTAAAGTGGTATAGTGGAGTGGTTGGGGGGATGGGTGGGCCAGTGGGCACACCTGACCAACCCGACCCACGATTATCGACACATAATAAAACCAACGACAGAGTAAATGGGGGTCGCAGGCACGTGAGACCCTATGTTCTAGGCCATTTTTTCACATCTGGTCAATAGGCTTGCAAACTAGATCAATCACCATGCATGAACACCTTATCATCATCCCTACACGACGTCCTAAGCATGGCTCTTCCAAATCCCTGAGTTTATTGGTCTAACTACTTCAAATTAGTTCTTTTAAGGCCCAGTTCACCCTCTCCCTTTAGTTATCTGTATTCAACAAAATTTTGCTCAGTTTTGCACCAACATTGATCAGCAGCAAGCTATCCCTTGTTGGGGGTGCGTTGATTCTAGAAATTTGGAAAAATTAAAAAGGATCCCGAAGCTTCCTCTTCCAGAAGATTCCAAGAGTTGTTTTAACCATTTACCTTGGATAATAATTTTGAATCCTATCTGATCCTACCTTGGATATTTCACCTCTTATCCTTTAAGCTCATCCTCCCTTCTTAAGTGGATCTCAAGCCCAGATTGGTAAATGGATAAGAATTCATAAATTACCATCCCTCTCCTATAAATTTACAACCATCTACAACATCAAGTTTGTCTCTTGGAGAATGATCATACCCTCATGTTGCTACCTTAAATCTAAGAGAGTCATCATCTTCATGCATTAGGGTGACATTGAGGTGTCCTTTATGACAAGGAAGGACAAGTCAACTTGGGGAGATCTCTACAAGATCAACTACTATTCTTGGTTGTAAAATATCTCATATTCATATCAACACAAAGAGTACATTTTTTTCCTATATGTGTCATGTTATGTTTACATTCATATATTTCAATGCCTTGTTGATCCATTGAATAGAGTAATTGGATAATGCTACATAGGTGTCGTAAATATTTTTCTTGTGTTGACTATATATGTAGGTTCTAATTGTAGCAATCAGAGCTACGATTGGAGATTACAAGCTGAGAGGAGAGAAAATCTTGTGACATATTCCAAGAAAGCATCTTCCCATTCTTCAATTTCTCTAATGGAAACTTTATATTCTTTTATTTCTATTGTTTTAGACCAGTCCACTAAGTTTAGGGAAGATACTTTTGCCCGTAGTCGTAAATTCTACATAACAAATTAGCGAGTCCACTAGGGATCATTTCATTCCCTTAGTGGTTTCCTTGTCCCTAGTACTTGTTTCACCTCTTAAATAGACCTTCACCACCTCACTCATTTCTGAATTGACCCTAGGAAGATCTTTCATTGAGATTCATTTTATTTTTTGTGTCATAACTTGGCTTATCTTGATTAGTGCTCCCCCTGGTCTGGAGACAGAGCGTTAGCACTCCCCAGCCTTCTCTGCACCTGCGCTACAGAGAACTAGTTCCCTTTCAGCATTTGTGCTGACTCCAGTTTGATGTAAAATATTACCTTTTTGTGATTTTCTCTCTGATTAGCTTTGTTCCAGTTGGTTCTCTTTATATCGCTGAGTGTGTCTTGGTCTCTCAGAAGCCTTCATCTTGATTGTTTTTTGTTTTAAGTTCCTTTTATAAGGATTTGTTTGTATTTTTCTTTGTTATTGTCGATAAGGTCATTTGAAAACTAATTTCTTGAAATAATTGGTGTTTCATTTATTGTTATGAATAATTTATTTTATCAGTGATTAAGAATAAATCTAATTTTTCATCTAAAAATTAAGTGGAATTGAAAAGAAAAATCTTATGCACTTTCCATTTCATTTAGGGTTTTGTGTGAATTGGAATTGGAATAGTTTCATTAGGGGAATTGATGTAACATCTTGTTTGTTGCATCACTCTTTGTTCTCTT
The DNA here is from genome assembly GCA_000404065.3 of Pinus taeda. Classification (NCBI taxonomy): domain Eukaryota; kingdom Viridiplantae; phylum Streptophyta; class Pinopsida; order Pinales; family Pinaceae; genus Pinus; species Pinus taeda. The sequence continues at coordinate 6,365 of APFE031265346.1, forward strand.
CCCTCCCATATATAGATTTTCATTGAAAGAAAAGTTTCATTTCATCATGCTAGATTGCATTTTTTAGGATATTCAGGTGAAATTCGCGGTGAGCCTTGAAACTAAAACTTAATTCAAGATATACTTTAAAATTTATTGAATCAATATTAAGGAGTAATTGAAACATTAACGCAAAAATCTATAGGTCTAGGCTAGAGACATGTTCCAATGTCTCTAAACATAGGAGTTGTCATTTTTTCCAACGTTGCATTCCAGGGGTGATATCTCGTTCCACATACGTAAGTATATCAGAGCATTTTCCATGTACCTCCAAGTATATTGGATGATGATCCACGCATGAAAAGTATATGGGAACGCTCCAATCATACGGTTATGCATTAGACAATACTAACACAGACTAAACTTCCACGTACCATGGAAGTCCACCATAGGTTTCTATCCTCACCATAGGTAACCAAGTCAACCACCTTGTATATTGTGATACACCAAACATAAAGGTAACCAAGTCAATCCTTGGTTCTCCAAGGTTGCATATTGCAATTCATAGTTGCTTGGTAAACCTTTATGCCTAGATTACCCTCTTTGATTAATTTTTTTGTTAATTGTTAAAATTTATTAAACCAACATGGAAGAACAACACCCTACACTGTGTCGTTTGTGTAGAATGCAAAATAATCCTCCTCTTCCACCTAAGGCAACTCTTGGTTGACGTCAGAAGCATAAAAATATGCAAACTACTGAATTTAGTGCTTCAGGAGCTATTACTTTTGGTCCTCTACCTAAAATAGGTCCACCAGAATCATTTTTCACTATGAGTACTCAACCCGAGATTACTTCTCCATTGGCTTGTGAACCTGACACAGTCGAAACAAAAGTACCTGAAATATCATTATCTAAGGTTATTAATCCTAACTATATTGAATCATAGACAACACAACCTGAGATTATACAACCTGAGGCACCTCAGTTATCTGCACCTATTACTTCAGGACCTTTCTCCTCTCTTCCTCTATCTCAGACCCAACCACAACCTATATATCTCAATCCCGATGGTGAACCACTTCCACCTCGTCTTATGAGTATAGAAGATATTCCATAGGAAGAACCTCAACCCTCTTATCCTATTCGAGTAGGGGCTCATTTTTATCAGGCGTGTCCTTTTCCTTCTCCTCATACTCCATCACAAGCTCCTTTATATGGTTCTTTTCCTTTCAAATCACCCTTGAGTTTCCCTCGACAACCCTCTTTGGGAAAGTTAACCATGACTGAATTTGCTATGGTTTCTCAGCCTGTATATACTACCATGACCGAGGCAACCCATGTCGTAACTTCATCTTTTTTTGTGACATCACCAGAGACACATTTGTATGGTGGATCGTCTGTCCCGCCTGGTTATTAATCCTTGTCTGGTACATTTTCTGGTGCAAAAATCTAGTCCATGGACCTCTCCCATGTTAGCTACATCTAGAATTCCGTCTGGAACTTTTTTTATGAGCACTACACATTCTTCTCCTTCTCCTCCATCTACTCCTATGGTTTAGCATCAAAATGGTCCTTATGTTAGTGGGTGTGGACACCTACAACAACCCAATCCACCTCCTATTGGGAACCCTCCTCTTGGGGGCCAGTTGCCTCCATATAACCCTCTTATTTTGGTAGGGGGGAACCTACTGTAGGAATATTTCCATTCCCTCAAGTTAGTGCTTAGCCTCATATGAGTCGTCCACATTCAAGAATGGATGCTAATGTTTGGAAACCTACTGCTTCTGTAAAACCTAGTTTAGTTGTAGCTTCATCTTCAATTTCTCAACATGTTCCACCTACATCTCAGATTCATGTTCAACAACCTATATCTCAACCTGCTCAACCTCAAGTGAATGTAAGCTAACCTTTACAAGCTACATATTTAACTCAACCTATTCCACCAATATTTTGCACTTCTCAATCCATGTATACCTAGCCTTTTGAAGGTAACTTACAATCACAATTGCTTGGCTGGGCCATTCCTCAAATTCAAGTGGTTCAGAATGTATATGGTATGGCACAGGCACAACCTAACAAACCTTATGTTGGGATGATGTAAAATCCCGCATGGAAACACTATCAATGATATCAAGGTATCCATCAAATTCCTTGTGGATAGCAAATCCAAACCCAACTATTTCATCCTTTGTAAGGTTATCCTAGAGTTGGGCAACACGATTATCTGTATTCTAGTTATCAAAATCCTCCCTATCCCTGAACATGGGTACGTGTTTTTTAGACCATCCCATCTTACCTCGGGTATCCTCCACCGGAAGTTTCCATTCATAGCAACTCTCAAATTTCTGGATTTGACCCAAATCACCAATGATTCGATTTCTCATTCTCCTTGGTGGTCGGTTATTCCCACAAAATTGCCCTATGATATCCCTAAGTTCAATGGAAATCCTAGAGAAGACCCATCCACACATGTGATGACTTGTCATTTGTGGTGTTCTTCGAACTCTCTCAATTATGACTCTGTTCATTTGCATATTTCCAGCGCACACTCACCGATACGAAAAATATATGGTATATTGAACTAAGCTTTGTTTGATAATTTCAACGCCTTGGATACCACATTCCTAACACATTTCCAGTTACCCATCTGATATGAGACTAGAACTGAACTTTTAAATAATTTCAAACAAACTAATGCCACTCACATTTCAGATCACATTCATGAGCGGCGATGCCATCATTGTTTGGTTGAAAAAAAATCCTTGACCAATTATTATTTGAATGGTTTATTAAGTCTTTGTTTCCATCCATCATAGAAGACATCACCAAGGGCAGAGTTGTGACTGAAGAGAAAGTAGTTTCTCATGCCCATTATTTGGATCTTATTTATACCCAATCCAACACGCTTTATGATAAAATATGAAATGCTATGTGACCTTCTAATATTGTTCCTCAACCTCCTAGCAAAGAATCACATGTCGTAGATGGCGTGACTGGTTATGCCAGCCAATAGTCAACGAGTAAACCATTTGGTTCAACTCTTTTTGTGGCTTATCAAAGCCCTCTTTCCACCACTTATGCAACTTTTACTTCCGATATCAATGTCGTTCAATCTTCCAAAGGTAAATCTAAGAAACCAGGAAGTAAGCAGAAATGAAAAGGTAAAAAAAAAAAACATAATCCTTTGCGGGATAAACAAAGAAATCAGTGTTCTGAAGAAAAGTGAAAAACTTGTTACCCATGTTTGATTTGTAATGAGGAGAAGTTTACTCGCGATTGTCCACACCAAGCGGAAGTGAATCAATTCCTTAAATCATGTGCTACACCTGCTGTCTTGACATATCCATTTCTTAATCAGGAGACCAATATGGTTGCTCGGGATCCTGCTTCCTCTAACACAATTTTGATTCTTTCATCCGCTAATCCAAAAAACGATGTTATTGTGGCCACCTGAAGTAAATACTATGGTAATGTGAATCTGTCGAATGGTCAGGCTACTGATAAACCTACTAGTTTGACTCCATCTCCATTAGATCCTACTCCAAATTCCATACCTACTAAGTTGACGATTAAGCCTCTCAAAGGTGTGAGAGACGCTCAGAATTATAAAATGGTTGAGGATTTGGATAAATCTCCTTCAGTTATGTCCACTCTCGAGATCTTGTAAAACTGTCCCACCCAAATGAAGGCTTTGCTTTCTACAATTGGATGTATTGATCCTTGAGATTCGAACCTATTAGTTTTTAACCATGAGAACTATACACCTCAACTTCTACCTCAATTAGCTTTCATGATATAGTTTGTCATTCGCGGTAAGAATATCCATCATTCCATTATGGATGAGGGAGCCTCAACCTGTATTATGTCTCTATCTTGCTGGAAGGCTATTGGTTCTCCCTAATTAATTCAATCACCGACCACCCTGAATGATTTGGATGGAAGAAGCTACAAACCTAGTGGAATTTTAAATTCTCTACAAGTAGAATTAGGTGGCAAGATCGTATCCATAGAAGTCGAACTTATCAATGAACCACTAGATTACAATCTTCTACTGGGTCGTAGGTGGGTTTATGCCATGGATACGGTTGTTTCTGCATATTTTAGAATGATTAATTTTCCTCATAAAGGCAGTATAGTGGCCATTGATCAAATCACTTGCTTTGCCTCTGCTTCTCAAGTTACTAGAAGCATTCCTCTCATGGGGGAACCCCTCATCTATATCAGCATGTCAAGGTTGGACTGCTTAAGGATTCCTCTCTCATGGGAACCTTTTCTCTTCCTCCACCTTCACTTCCCGACAACCCTACTTTTGTTTCCTATATCAATATAATATATTCTTGTACTACTCAAATTGATCCTTGGATAGTACTAGATAAAGATAATATCGACAGTTTTGGTGATAGTATGACTCTTAGTCCCATTGAGGTCAACTATGAATCCATTTATTTAGCCTGTGTGACTCATTCTGTAGAAATGAATGTATATATTCAAAACTTCTCATGAAATTTACTAAATCACAAGACTTGAAGCTACTCTACTGATCTGAGGAAGTTAAGTTCACCATCTAAAACAAGAATCATAGACATGAAAAAGGAAACATCACACATGCACAAATATTTATCTAGGGGAAAGAAAGTACTCAAAACCCCTTACTATCTATATTGTATTAATCACGTAATAGAGAAGAAATACAATGCTTGCTCAAGCCGGAGCACACCCTGCAAGTGTATAGTCATCCCTCTACCTAACTAACTGAATCTGGCCAACACTTATCCAATTCTCAAGCCCTCCAAGCTCCTAATTCCTTGCATTGTTCCTTGAGGAAATAAGATCCTATTATTTAGGAATTTCCCCCTATTTCTTGTGCAATTCCTCTAGGTTGATAACCTGAACAATACAATAGCTATACACTCAATCTGGTATATAATTAATTGTACACTTCCTTGGAAACTCCATCTCAATTGGGTAACTCGAATTCTCTGCATGCATGAGCTAATTTAGGTTGATTGATTAGTTATCTAGATGATCACTGAGTGTGGTTGAAGTTCCACTTCCAAAAAATTGACCTTCCACTAATTCCTCCATTAGTTAGAACTAGTTTAACTAACCATAACTCAATTTAACACAATTGAATTGCTACAAGTGAAATTAACTCAACCTAGGCTCCTAAAATTTAGGAACCCACTAAACACAACTGAAATTCAAGTCCCTAACTCGAATTAATTAAGCTAGACTCCTATTTTTTAGGAATCAACTCAAGTAAACTGAACCTCAACTCATTAACTTGAATTGAGTGTTCTTAACTGAGTGACAAGTGCCACTTCACCTCAGTTAACTCCTCCAATTTTTCTGTTGATATGGAATTTCAAATTTCCTCAATTTAATTAAGGAAAAAATCAAATTAAGACCTTTTCTTGCTGCATTTTCAACACTCCCTCTCAGCAAGAAAGAAATTCACATCTACCTCGATCCAACACCTTTGGAATGTACTAAATGCAACACTTCTCTCTGTTGCTACAACTACTGCAACATCTGCAACTGAGAAGCATCTAGAAATGAAAAAGAATCATTGAATCAATCAACAATGTCTATTGGGAAAATTGTGTTATTGTTGACTCTGCTACTGAGCCTCCTGCTTTGTTGACAACACTCCTCTACACTCCTCAGTATTTGAATGACATTGATCCTCCTACTATTGAATATTGTGGGCCCTTGTAGCAAGGTTAATGATCCATAAGGCAAACACACCTCCATGGACCTTGCCCAAATTTATGCAACTCTTAGGATTAGGGCTCTACATTGCTCCTCCTCACTCGTGGAGGTATAGTTGCATGTGATCCCTCTACCCACTTGGCTCAAGCTCTCCTCCTATTGGAGGTATCTGACTGGTCCTCTTCATCATCATCCTACTGGTCAGCCTGACTGCCAACTAGTTGAGGCTTCCTCTTGAGAGCTAAATCATGCTCCCTGTCAACCACAACATCTCTAATTTATGCCTTTCTCCACAAGTTTGTGCATGAATCTTCATCTAATGTGTATAGGCCCTCAATCATGACACTAAATTGCTTGATTTGACATGAAGCAAGATGCTTGAGGTAAGCCTTCCCATCTTTGAAGACTACCTCATACCCTTTGTCTTCAATCTTCAATTTATTCACCAGATCAGTTTCCTGGCTTCATTTCTATTTCTAATATCTCATTGATATTTTCCAATACGGCAAAGGGAGTCTCTTTACCGTGTAGTTTCAAGACTATGTGGTCTCTCACACCCTCCAGGATGATCCTCCTGGCTCTAGCTACACACTTCTTCTAATATTCTATATTATGAGCATCAGTTTTTGTCGGTTTTTGGATAGCATTATCAATGAATTCCTTCAACCCATTATCTTCCATCACTGCATCCATGTGGTCCTTCCAAGCAACATAATTTGAGCTTCCCTCAAGGACATACTTGAGTCTTAGTCCATAGAAAGCCATCCTGCTAGATCTGAAGAAATGATCCTGCAAGTTCGATCCTCCTGTAATAAAAATTCGAAATCTATTCTCTATTGTGAAACCTACTCTAACACTATGTAGAAATTTCTACAAATATAGATTTGATACCATGTAGAAATTTCTACAAATCTAGATCTGATACCATGTAGAAATTTCTACAAATCTAGCTCTAGTACCATGTAGAAATTAATGTGTAGATTCAAAAATTCTCATGAATCTATAAATCACAAGAATTGAAGCTACTCTACTGATCTGTGAAAGTTAATTCACCATCTAAAATAAGAATCATAGAAATGAAAAAGGAAACATCACACATGCACAAAGATTTATCTAGGGGAAAGAAATTGCTCAAAACCCCTTACTATCTATATCCCATCGCATGTGAAATACCTTTTAATGACCTTCAACAATTTGCTATGATGATCTTGTAAATAAATCCTTAGAATAGATGAACCATACTCTTTCCTATGTTTTGGCTTGAGAAATCCCTTGAATTTAACCAAATCAAAATTCATTCCTTTGAACCATTCCTCTCCACTAAAAGGGATATCAGTGGCCTCATCTATTGATTGAGATGAGACTTGAAAATTCATACTTCCCACCTTTTCTTGTACACCATCAAAAGATTTAATAAATTCCTTTATCAACTACAAATGATGCCCCTGAATTTTCTCACAGAATATCATACACCCTACTTGTTCAAAATCCATTTCGATGGATGGATCTGCATTGATGGTTTTAATGTCTTGTGGTTCAAAATTTACAATGGCTCCACCTTTGTGTTTTTTTTCATCTGGAGTTGACATAATTTCACTCTTGGAGCAATGGATATTTTAAGGTTAAGAACAACTTGTTTAGGAAACAATGGAGGTATTATGGTATTCAAGTCTTGTGACAATGCCTTAAGATACAACCCAACAATTACAACGAGATTCACAACTGCAAACTTCTTAGGAAAACCCTAAAGACCTCATAAATTTTGTAACAGTTGGCAAGAAATTAAACTAGGGACACTAGTAGCACACAAGCTAGAAATGCAGCGCTAAAGAAATTTTACCTCTACAAAGCCTTTGGGCATAAATTTTATGGGAAAAAAATTGTTACAATCTTTAGACCAAGGCAACAATTTGCATCCAAAGGCTTTCACAGTAAAAAGGAAAATTGGCAATGAGAAAAGAGGGAAAAGACCCACTGTGTGAAATCGCAACGTGTTGGGATAAAAATGCAGCACAAAGGAGGAAAAAAGCAGCAAATTTCAGAAAGGCGGCGATGACAATTTTATCTTATTTGCAAGCTCTAAACAATTTGTGCTATCTTCTAAATGCAATTTCAGAGTTCTTTCATTACTGAAGGACAAATATAAAACCAAATTTGCACCCGTGAGGGAATTTGGACCATCGACATGCGAAAAATTAGGGACTGTGTGGACTTATAGCTCCCTTTCCTCCCTTTCGCAGCCAAATAAATGAACCACCTGTTTTTTTATGATGCACATAATGAAGAGTTGGGCATTAAGGGATAAAGAGGCAAGTTCAAATGATCAACTTGAATGGTATGGAGCGAGATTGAATGTGTTGATTGTGATTTGGAGAGAACATCATGAATGCACAACATTTTTCTGAAAACGTAGTGCATTGGGAAAAGAAATGATTGTCCTCTTACTGTTATCCCCTGCTGAGCTCATAATTTGTCCTTTTGAAATGACATCCAAACTGATGCAAAAAATCCTCCAAATTTGTGCCAAGATCATTGCATGTTTGCTTTGATGAAGACATTATTTCTAAACTTAGGTGGCCTACTAACTATGACTTAAAATGGGACTATCCAACTCACACTAACTAAGGACTTGTAACATGATTTTTGTACTCTTTTCAAGTGACCAAATACTTTCTATGATTACCCTTTGTAAGGAAAAACATAACTTTAGACATTGGCCTCTTAACAAAATAAAAATCTTTACATGATACCCAATCTAGTCCTAGACCTCTTTGAACAATATAATTCAGTTGATTCACGACTAATATTTACAACTTTGACCTTAGATACATAGAAATACTAACACGACCAAGATCCCTAGACATAGGACATTAACACCTCCAAATCATTTTATGAAACATGTCATTGCAATTATCTATGTTTGAAGTCGAGATGAATGGTTATCCCATCATCTCGTTGCTTGACCCATAAAAGTTTGTAATATACTTTGCATTATTCCTTGTTCGCCAATAGACTTTGTTACTTGTTTTATATGGTTAATAGGTGACGCTCTTTCTTTAAATCAAATGGTGTTTCTAGAGTCATGTGTTAAGTCTAACGGGAGTAGAGATGGTGTTCTTCGACAATTATTTTCTTTTAAAATGGGTATTGTTTTGATGGAGTAGCACGGTCGGATCCTTGATTTCAGAATGGCTTCTATTGTCCAAAGTTCTTTAACTTTGGGTTCATAGTTCTCAATTTTCCACTAATAGAGCTTCGTGTTGGAGTTTTGTCCACTGGAAAGGGGTGAACCTATGAAAAAATCACCAAAGGCGTTCAACTCAACATTATTGTGGTCTTCATGTAATAATTGGTAGATCCTTCTTGTTTCAGTTTCTTCGTCAGAAGCTTTGGCCCTAGGCTTTCCTTCCTGGGGGTCTAGAGGATGATAATTTTCTTGTTGTTACCTTTGAGTTTAATTCTATGTTTTTCCAAAGATATTGTTTCTTTCATTTTGCGTCCCGAAGGTCAGTTGACTAATATCAGGTATGAAGGTATTCCATCGACTAAGTTAATGACTTCAAAATCGACTGTTGCAGGATTCCCATAATTGAAGCTTGTACTTGCCTTAGTGTTTCGATGGGTTCAATAAATATTTGATTACCAAATTTAAGGTAATTGGTCATCCTATGTAGATTTGGTCATCCCATATTGATCCATGTTACTCGTAGAAGGATGCTTACATATGAGACAAAATTCACAAGAAGTTGTTTGACCATGTACCCATTTATTTCTAAATCCACTTGAGGATCATGGTCTTCCTTCTATTTTCCTTGGAAAAAATTGTTGAACATTTTTGCTCTTTTCTTTACTTTCATTACAATTTTTCTGCATATTTAAAAGCTCTACCAAGCAACCAACGGAATGTTCCTCTGTTAAAAGTTTGAGAAATTCTTCCAAAATGAGATCCTTAGATATTCTTTGTTGATCAGTTTCCTTCATAAATAATTCCACTGCTTTAGACATTGTGTCATTTTGTTCCTACATATCTAGATATTTAGTCGTGTTTTTTATTGGTTGAATGACTTGATGATTTCAATTAATGTCGTCTTTTCCAGCATCCAACATTGTAACTACATGAAGATTTTTGAAATCCATAATTTCTTGCTTTGGAACAGGTTGTAGAAAAATAATAGTTATTTTATTTAGAACTTTTTCAATGATCTTAGGGCATCCTCCAAGGGGTGATCATGCAATCTTCACATGTTGCAGAAGCATAGATCAATTTTATCCTTCAGGGGGTAATCAGCAGCAATGTTCCCTCTTGTTGACAACTATAACAATATAATATCCCTTAACCTCGAACATGAAAATATCCCCTATCGGTGTATCCTCCTCGTCGGCCATGGTAACCTCCTTGACTAGCTCTACGTCCATCATAGGATGGTGGTTTATTAAATTGATTTGTGGCTTGTGTATGATAGACAACATGATAATTTGCTTTATTTTTTCCATTAAGTGGGCATTCCTACATGGAATGCATAGTGTCTTTGCAAATAGTGAACCATTTGGGTTTGTAATTTTGGAGATTATATTGGTAGTATGTGGTTGTATGATTTGAGGCGACTTGACATATATCACAATATACATCAAACTGTACCCATTGGATGTCTTGAGCAAAATAATCTGCATATTTATAAGTGTCTTTAGTATGTCCTTCTATATGACAGTTGGTGCACCATAAGTTGTTCTTTTGGAGTGTCCTTCCAACAAACAATTTTGTAATTGTTCAAGCTTATCTTCAATTTTGTTGTCAGTCGATGAGATAATCGATTGGCCTTCATCATTTGTTTCGATGCGTTGGGATAGCTTAAGTGCTTCCTCACAAGTTAGGACTTCATGCATTTTAAGTTGGTCATGGATCTTCTAGAGTAGACCAGCAACATACCATTTTACTATAAGATTTTCATCAATATTATATGGAATCTGGATCAATAATTTTTTAATTCTTTTGTCGTACTCTCATACTGATTCATTAGGTCATTGCTTAATTTATTTTAATTTTTTTCTTGTGAGGTGCTTAATATCTTGGGCCTTAAAGAATGTAAATAAGCTAGTCTTGATTTCATTTTTCGACTTTGATTGTTTCTCCATAAGCTTCATGAACCACGTCAAAGCGTGTTTCCTTAAGGTTGCAATGAATTGCACCATTTCTTTGTCTTCATCAATAAAATCATTCATAACCTAGAATTTTTCACATAAGACCCAGTGTTTTTTCGGGTCGTCATCACCCTCATAGAGGGGTATATGGTTAAATCCCATTTTTCTTGTATGGGGTATCAACAGTCCAAATGTGAGACTATTACTCAGCTGGTCGTTTTCGAGAGACTCGTCGGCGCGTCGACTATTCTAGGGCATGTTATTTTCTTCATTGTCATCGATGTCCTTTGAAAGTGATATGTCGATTCGACATGCTCTATCTATATATTCGGTGAACCAACTCTCTTGAGTTTATGACTCTTCATCGACTGGTTTTATGCGTTCCTCAATAGATACTAGTTGCGGCAGGGGGTGCACGATCATGAGATTCTGGAGTTGGAGAAGTACTTACTCTATTTGATTATTGTTTGGTCAATTCTCATGGGGATTTTCAATTTCTACCATGTTTCTTTTTTCTTCTTCATTATGCCAAACTGCAAGTATGTATGAATAATTTTGTGACGTTTGTTAAACAAATTCTCGAGAAATGGGACTTTATATTGCTACAGTTAGAATTCTTCTTATTGCTAGACCAGAGTCATAAATTTCCATAGTGTCTACTTGTTCTCTAGAGCTTATAAGTAGACAATTATTCTCTATCGGATCAGGCAGTGCTACACCTTTCAACTCATCTGAGGAGTCTCGTGCATCTTTTCTCTCATGCTCTCGATTCTTCATTATTTTCCCCTAGTATTCTTGTTCTCTTATTTGTTCTCCTCATTGATGTATCGTGTCCCTTGTTAATTTCTATATGTGAGTCGACTATTTATATTGTTTGTTTTTTTTTTGTCAATTACTTTATTGTTGCTTTCTAGTAGTTGAGCTTCTTCCTTCCATCTTTGTGATTTACATGTGCTTCTTCAACTTTACTCTTTTTTCTTTTCCTTTTTCCTTCTTTATTTCTCATGATCCATTATACCCCCCCATGCCAACCCGACTTAGTGTCGATTCAAGGGGAAGTACCAGATAGCTATGATTATTTACTTAAAAAATAATCCCATGCTTTTGTTGTGTCTTTACACTAGGCATCAAGGAAGTTTCACAAATCGGTTTGCTCCTTTCGCTAGTCGGTATTGGCTGGAGCCTGCAATGGGTGTTGGTACTCGACCATATGTCCTACACCCTTTTTGAGAGAAAACTTATGTAAAAGGGTGGAAATCGTGCAAAATAAACTTTCATGCAAATCATTGTAGAATTTGGCCTTAACATGTTCAACATAAGTTTGATATTTTATTGCTTGTTCTTCACAAAAGATCATCAAGAATCAACTCAACCCACTCGTGTAGGTTTGTTCAACCATACTTTGATAATTTCAATAGGATTCGAGTGTTAGTTTTGTTCTGAGGTTTTTTCATGAGTGACTTAGTCAAGGAACTTCTTGATTTCTATTGGGGCACTTTCAATGAACCGTTCATGAGCTTCTGTGAAGAAGTTGGTTATCGCTTCTGCGATTGATAATTGATTCGTCCACGTGTAGTTCTTCATATAGTTATTGATCTTTGTCTCCCACCATAATTGTATCTCTTCTAATGTTAACATTTATGATTGCACACCTTGTGATTCAAGTTCTGACTATCGGAAATGAAACTAAAGTTGTAATCTAGGGAAAAGTAAGCATTGTTACCAGTACTATAGACGTCAAGTAATCAAATAACAAAAATAAGTAAATATACTAATATAAATTAATGGAGAACGAACGAAAGAACTTTGATATATTATCTCTTATTAGCCGAATTAGAACTGATATATATATATATATATAACTTGTTGGGATAGTTATAGTAGTCTAAATGTCCGACCAAACACCATAACTAAACCGACATTAGTTAGCTCTTTATGACACTTGTTATTCTAATGTATGTTTATCGACTCGACTTGGGCTTGTCAGCTAGGCCGACTAGATCCTCCAACAAAGCCAGTACCTTTAATCATGGCCTAACAGCTGGAAGGTAGATATGTAGAACATAAATGGAAAAGTCAAGGAAGAAAGGTGTCAAACCTTCTGAAGATGTCTCCTCCTTAGTCAAGAAATCAAAATAAAATCATATGTGCAAATCCCCCATGTTTAATGGAATATATATATATATATATATATGGAAGAGAAGAATGAAGACCCTTTTGATGACCTCAGGATGTGAAGTATGGGAAGAAATTGTTATTGAAGACACATATACCAGAGAATCCAATATAAAAGCAATAAGTACCATTTTAAGTGGCTTAATAGATCCCATAAAATTCAAGATGGAGAAATAATATTCAACGAAAGAGATTTGGTAAAATCTTCAATATCTTCACTTAGAATAATAATACATAATCACAATACAATTCCCTCATATAAACTAAGGGTTGCCTTCCAGGGAAAAAACCCTAAATTAATGTAACTTCTATTGTGAGATAATCCTCCTAATGAACAACCCAGAATGACTACGAAATTACAATATCTTACAAGGCAATTTTTCATCTATTTTTAGCTTCAGGGGCGCTTCCCTCAAACTCCTGCCAGGGGGGCTCATAAAATTCATCGTCAGCCCTCTAGAACCCTTGACGGAAATTAAATGGGCGATGTTGTTGCCCCATTAGGAACATGGATACAACACGGTTGAAACAAAAAACCTTTGAACAATCAGGAAGATAATCAGGCTCCGCACCCAACATTGGGTTGTTAGACAATCTAAAAATTTCTCAACCAAGCTTGGAAAAAGAGTTAGACGGATTTGGATAAGGAAGAATATTGAACTAGAAAAAGAACATGTTGAATGTGCCTTGAATGTTCAAGAAATCAATCCTTTGTAGAATTGAGGCTTATGTGATCCATCATAGTTATAAGAATAATTTCCGCGTAAATCAGATATAGAAAGACCTTTGATGTTGATAAAAATTTGGTCTTACCTATTAAGAGGAAGATCATGCATATTGTTGGAAGGAACACAAGTCAAACATTGGCTACTTAAATAGTGTCTCACAAAATCAGCACTCTGAAAACAAGATCAGCATGATGTTAGAAGGTGCAACATACTATCAGGGGGATTTGTCCTTAATGAAGAGGGGGAGAAAATTTATGACAAGAAGAAGAACACTATGGCAAGGAAGGCAACATGATGACAGGGGGAGAAGCATAAAGACATAGAGAGTAAATGACAAGGGGGGGCACTTGATGGGAAAACATTGTTAAGAAAAACACCATATTTTCCATTGATTTCAAAGTGGGGGGGGAATATTGAAAGGGGGAGAGTATTTCCATCAATGACAAAGGGGGAGATTGTTGGATAAAGTTGTCATTGATATCAATAATGAACACCTAGAATTGTTGAAGAAGCCCTAATCATTATTGAAGACCTTCCACTATTCAATACCTAGCAATGTATGAATCCTTTTCAATATGATGTCAATCTCTAGAGTTGCTTATGAAAGCACTAGATGGTTGATGACTGCATGATTCCCTTTCCCTAGAATTTTTGGTGTATGGTGCCCTAATTTTGTTGAAGCATGACCTAATGGATGAAGATTCCCTAATGCTAATAGATGAAGAACAGAAGAATCCCTCATCTTGAAAACCCTAAACTATAATCCATAGCATGGAAGAAGCCCTAGGTGCATTGAAAAATCCCTAATGATTATATATTTCCTTCAATGAGGGTTAGACATTCCAAGTATACCTGATATTGGAAGAACTGTTGTTATTTTCATGGATATGTCAACAAATGCAATAACTCTTCTTTGGAGGATCATGGAACAAATAAAAATTTGATATCTACACAGGTAAAATGTCTTTGGAGGATCATGGAAAGAATAAAAATTCAATATTTTCATAGGTCAAATGTCTTTGGAGGATCATTGAAAGAATAAAAATTTAATATATACATAGGTCAAATGGTTAAGTCATCTCCCATACAACTGAATTTTTTTTAAACAATATTTATACATAGGTTAGCCTACCTGGTCATGTGAATCCCTTAACCAAAAGTTGTGTCTCTTCACAAAAGTTCAACAAGTATAAATATAAACTCAAACCCCCCATTTCAGCCAATGCAATATGGTCAAGCAAGAAGGTAAAATTTGGATCTGAGATAAAGAATAATAGAAGAGAACATGTGAACCAAATGAGGTACTCCTGTAGTAGCTTGAATCTAGAATTGAAGCTCAGACCTATCTGTAGATGCTCCTGTAGCAACTCAAATCTAGATAGAAGGACTTGTGCCTGGAAATATAAACAAAATTCTCATACTTGTGGTGATTTCATCGAACCTTGACTCTGATTTATAGGCTTTCGGACCCTTGTTTAGGCCTACAATTTCACCCTTAGCAGGCCTGAAACCTTAGCCCTAACTGACCTAGGGGCTTGGCATCATTTCAGAGCAGTTTCTTGGGCATTGTTTGGAGCAGTCTTCAAGTCTTGAAGTCAAGAGTTTTGGGCATCATTTGAGAGAAGAATTGAAATGCTGAAACTTGGGTGTTTTGTAACCTTTTCGGGACAAACCTATTGAAGCTTGAATAAGACCATTATTTTGGACTTATGCTACTTAGAACTGTGGTCATTCTATAGTCTAAATTGTGGCTTGATCAAACCTCTGAGTAGATAGGACAAACACTCTAACTTCAAGTAGAACAGAGCTCTGAACTGAGGTCTCTTTGTGGCTAAAACCAGAGACAAATCCTCTAGCACAAAAGTCAAATTTTTTAAGCTATCTTGAGGCAGCCTTACTTGGAGGCTCCAAGGGAAGCAGTCAAATATTGATGTTGAATTTTGGTGAGATGATACATTTTTGAAGTAGTCCTTAGAGTGACCTTATACCATTATTTGGAGTACTTATTGAAGAATTTTTTGGTGCATTTGGGGGCAGATATTTTAGAAAACCTTGGCATGATTTGGAAGCGGAAATTAAAGATATTTTTGTGACAATCACCTTAAACAGATTATTGAATACTTTTGGAGTAGAATCAAAGGCAATCTGGATCAAATTGGATAGACCTTATAGTCTTCCTTTGTAGTAGACTTGTCGATAACCTTTGGAGCAAAATTGTTGAAGCCATGATGAAGTGGTTTTTGAGATATAAAGAGGGGATAATTTGCTAGCCATATTGAAAAGGACTTGAGGAGGACATATTGAAGACATCTTGGAAACCCTTTAGATCTGAATTTGAGGAACACATTGAAGACTTTAGATACCCTTTGAAGTTGATTGTAGTCATCTTGGAGACTCTTTGAAGTTGATGTTGTAGGCCTCTTGAAGAAATATTTCGAGCCTTCTTAAAGATGATCATTCAAGATTTGTTGAAGAATATATTGTAGGTTTTGAAGAAATGTGATAACCATTTTGAAGAATTGAAGCAGAGGGTTGAAGCCCTAGAGGATTGGAGTCCTTACACAAGGTTGGAGCCTTATGGAAAACCAGGTTGGAGCATAAATTTGTTGAGAGGATTCGAGTCCTCAAGTAGACCAAGTTGGAGCTTGGTGAGGCACAAGTTGGAGCCTGATTTGTTTTCGAAGATTGGAGCCTTCATCTAGGGTTGGATCCCTAAACAGATTATAAGTACTATCGTACAAATTGATTGATGTAAAAAGAGGATTGGAGTCCTTGTCCTTCTTGTTAATAAAGTTATTATTTTGTTGTTCATTTTGTGTTTTGTCTTTAAGTTATCTTAACTGGTATAAAATAACAATTCTAAAAGGAAATAATGATTTGGACCCCCTCTCAGTATTTCCAACACATTTGGGAGACGAATATCCAGACAACTGTAGGCTCGGCTACAATAATTACTTCTATAGCTAGCCACCCCCAAGTCCTAGATCTATTATTATGCTATATATTCATAGCCTTGTCCTCTAAGTTCCCTTCGTGAAAGATGTCATTTTCTCCTTCTTCTATTTTCTTATATAAAATTTATCAATGATAAATAACCTAATCCTTTTTTCTTAACACATTCAATTATATTAATTCAAAAAAGAGAGGTTAACGCCTTGATACAATTCTTTTAACAAGATAAGGAGAGGAACCAGAGCAAAACTCCTCGATTTGCATTTTCCTCCTTTTACATGAGATTGATTATCACCTATTTTACCTAAGACATTTAACTTGTTGATTCTAACATATTGTTGCAATAGAAGAATGCATTTACTATTCATAGTTCACTAGGATGGAAAACAAAACACTAGAAAATGCACAACTGAATCTGGACAAATTCTCATGGAGCCTGATGCAAAGTTGAATATATCTACTCCTTCTGCTCTTGATTGATCGATTTCTCCTCCTTATGTAAGTGCATGTTGCTTTGGTCATTAGAGCTGGAGTTATCTACAAATGTCTTTCTGACCATGTCATGCAAAGAGTACAATGCTTGTTCAATATGGGAGAAACATTATTCGATATTGTCAAGAGATATTCTGAGGGAGGTGCATTTGTAATATAAGAACCCCAATTCTAAGGAGCAACACTCCTTCCACAGATCCTGAAGAGCCTTAACATGTTCCAGCTCTGCTTTGAGGGATCCACATTGGGGGCAATCATGTTTCGAATCCATTGGGTGAAGGTAGGAAGGGGTAGAGGGGTGCACTAGGAGTTCTGAATATTCTTAGGGTGTTGTGTGCAATGGGATGAAGGCCAAGAAGTGAGCAGGAGGAGCACAAAACTGCCACAAAAAAAGAGACCGCAACTAGGCAAGAGGAGATGCACAAGAGCACTGAGACAAAAAGCACCATTGGGTTGGGAGGACGAAGGAGAGAATGATAAAGAACCCGATCCTTATGATCCACTTGTCATTTATAATTTTTCTTTGTCTTGACTTTTCACTTTCCCAATATTTTTAACATTTTTCTCCGGTTCTTATTTATTATTAATATTATTATATTAATTATTAGGGTAGTATGGGGCATTACATACTTTCCCCTTTCAAGGAACTTTATCTCGAATTTAACTTTAATCATATAACCTATAACTTATTTATTCATTTTTCCATATCTTCTACACAACTTCCTTTGTTGTAACTAGTATAAGGGTCGCCCCAAGTGACCACAACAGGAGTTGAAAGTTACATCACAACATTGAAAAAGTGCAAGTA
This sequence comes from Pinus taeda, assembly GCA_000404065.3. Taxonomy (NCBI): domain Eukaryota; kingdom Viridiplantae; phylum Streptophyta; class Pinopsida; order Pinales; family Pinaceae; genus Pinus; species Pinus taeda. The sequence goes on from APFE031265346.1 coordinate 24,353, forward strand.
CTCTTAATCTCTTCCTCCCCAACTTTTGGAATTATTTGACCACAAGGGGAGCATATATGGAGTTAAATGTATATGATATGGTCCCAAGGGGGGGAATATATGGGGTTAAATTTACATTTAACATTTAAATGTATATGTAATACCTAGTCATCCTAATAAGGAATGGATCACATGTTCAATGTGTGAATAGATATATATAGGAATCATGTAGTCATTATTGGAGACATCTCATTTGAGATGTATGAATGTATTTGAGCATTTGGAACAATTTCTCCTATCATTTTCTATATTAGACTTGTGCTTCCCACTCATATTGGTGTACATGGTGTGTACTTTTGTTTTTTTTATGTAATTAGATCATAACATTTGGTATCAAAGCATATGAACCTAGGGTTTTGTTGCATCAAACGAATCATCGTGCAATTTTCCCTATACATTATTTGCTCAGAAGCTTTACACTGAGTTTTTAATAATATTGGGAATAGATATCAAAGTAAAATTGGTAAAAACGTCAAATTCTCATTCACCAAACTTTCAAAGATATAATCTATGGAACTCATGGTTTGTGAATGGTCTTAAAATTAGCTTCAAATGAGTGATTTTGAAATTTTTTTGTATATTTGTTTTTTGGAGAAACTTCTAACCATGAAAGTTTGAGATTATTTAGGAGAGACATTTAATTACAAATGGTAAAAAAAAAATATTTGTATTCACTATAATTTTGGAGATATAACCCATGGAAGTTAGGGTTTGTGAATGGTGTCCCAAAATTATTCTCAAACAAATGGTCTTGGAATTTTCACTATAGTTATTTTTCTCATGTGCTTCAAACAATGAAATGTTGAGATAATTGAGTACATATATCAATTTATATTTTATCAAAATTTCATATTTAGATTCATTACATTTTTAGAGATATACCCTATGAAATATAGGTTTGTGATTGGTACTGAAATCATCATTTAAACGAGTCATCCCGGTAGGTTCATTATAGCTTATTACTAGTGAAGTTTTAAAGTATGAAATTTCCAGCATCCTTAGGAGACATATAAAAGCACTGCAAGTAGAAATATCATAAGCATATTTGACAAAAGGCCAAACAAACTACAAGTTTTGGGAAAGTTATGATAACTTTCAATTGGCACATCAAATTTTGATAAGCCTTATGGAAATGCGTAGAAGACATATCAAAGCACTATAGTCCAAAATTTTGGACAAAAAAATGTTGAAATTGCATTAATACACTCGAAGAAAACTTGGGCAAAAGGACAAACTCTAGAACAAGGTTTTAAAAAGTATGTTAACTTCAAACTATCATAAATTTTGATTGGGGTGTGTGATTGGCATTATTCAAAAGTTGTTGGAAAGAGAATATGTAACAGATTCTATTAGAAAAATGCTAATATCTATATTGAATCATCGTTGATTAAATATTGAGTTGTAATTTTAGGGTTTAAGTTAGACCATAAGTGAGAATTAATGGCAATATCTGAGTCCTCGAGAGATTAAGATAAAAATGAAATCAATCCCAAGGAATGGTTGACGATAAAAAATGAAAAATTGCAAGTTTCATTTTGGGACAAGTATTTATTTGAATGGTGAAGTTGGAGAGTATTAATAATTATAGTTGACATAACTTTACATGGGAAGCATTTGAAGGAATCTTCTCAAATAAATGGATCAAGGACATAAAAATGGAGACATTATATAAAATTCAAGATGAATTGGAAGAAACCAAAGAATCGATCAAGAAGAAGGTAATTTTATATCTAAGAGTCAAAAACTTAATGAAACACTCATTAAGGACATTTAATAATTGAAACAGGGAAAGAGTAGCAACTAGAATTGGAAAATGGATTATTCAAAGGAGGAAGAATTTAAAAAGAAAGATGAAGAACTATGCAAATTGTGAAATCATATAAAAGAACTAATGGATGAAGTGAAGAGATTCAAAGAAGAAAACATGCATTCTCAAACTAAATAAGGAATAAGTATCATAGATGAAAATACTATCAAAATAATTGAATAGGAAATTTCCAATAAGAATGAACAAGCCCTATATACAAATGAAGCAAAATCAAAAATTCATTCTTAAATTCAATAAGGATAGTATAATTTGATAGATGGGATGACATTGTAGCTTCAAAGGGAGAAAGAATGCAAGATTCAAGAAGGTCACCATAAGATACTTGAAGAAGTTGAACTCCATCTAGAGGATATGCATGTCAAATTGATATGATCCAAAAGGGGGGATATATGGGGTTAAATGTTCATGAATATGCATATAATGCATAATAAGGTTATCTTAATAATGAAGAGAACAAATATGCAATGTGTGAATAGGTATATATAGGATCATGTAGTCATTATTGAATACATGTGATTTGGGATGTATCAATGCATTTAGGTATTTGGATGAGTTTCTCCTATTATTATCTATATTGGACCTAAGCTAACATTGGTGCACATGGTGTGTATTTCTGGGATTTTATGTAATTGGATCGTAACATGGAACCCAACTTAAATTCTATTGTCTACAAAATTCCCCAAGGCTCAAGACCTCATCTACCCCATAGCATGCATCATGTAGCCTTGACATCTCATCTACTCCCAAGGCAAGCATCTCATCTACTCGCATGGTAAGCATTTATTCTTGTACATCACATACTCCAAACATATCATTTTCCCCAAGGTAAGCAGATGGTCTAGTACATCATGTCCCCTAAGCACTTCATCTACCCTAAAGTAGGCTATGGTTTGGTACATTGCATGCCTTAGACATCTCATCTATCCCCAAAGTAAGCATCTAATCTAATACATCACATACCCTAGTCATATCATCTTCCCTAAGGTAGACATTCGGTGTGGTACATCATGTACCCTATTAAAATCATCTACCTCTAAGGAAAACATCTTGTTTGGTACATCACATACCCCAACCATCTCATCTACCCCTAAGGTAAACATCTGGTTTGGTACATGGTGCACCCCAAGCATCTCATCCACCCCCAAGTTAAGCATTTGGTCCAGCAAATCATGTACCCTAGGCATTTCAACTGCCCCCATGGTAGGTATTTGGTATGGTACATCATGTACCCTAGGAATCTTATTTGATCCTAAGGTAGGCATCTAGTCTAGTACATCACATACCCATGCATCTCAACTACCCCCAAGGTAACTAGTAACCATTTGGTTTGGTACATCACGTACCCAAGGGATCTCATCTAACCCCAAGGCAAGCATCTAATATGGAACGTCACATAACCCAAGCATCTCATCTACCCCCAAGGCAGACAACTAGTTTGGTACATCATGTATCTCAAGTATCTCATTTTCTCCTAAGGTATACATACAATCTAGTATGTCATGTACACCAACATCTCAATTACCCCTAAGGTAGGAATCCATTATGGTACATCTCGTACCCCAGGCATCATTAAAGGATGACCTAAACTCCTCCATGATTCCTACCAGGTATAACCCTAGGCATCGAAGTTTCACATGCAACTCCATCATTTCTTATAGGCTTTGACATCACAAATATAATACAAGACATGCAAAATACTAGCATAAATAGTAGATTGAGTTGTCCCCAACCCATAAGATATTACTTGTAGTTTTTCTCCCTCATTAGTATGGGCTCCCATGAGATCATTAAATAAACCGACCCTCTCAGCCCACTTGTGGATTTCTTACGTCACCTCTGTTTTACCTTAGGAGATAGTTCCTAGTTGTGGGGGAACCAGTGCTTGATACATTTTGAGATAGGATAAAAAGATTGAATTTAATGGCCGGAAGTACAAGTCATGAAAGCTTGTAACCAAAGTTATGGTTTTGAAACCCTAGCCTTCTACAGTATAATGGCCAGAGACTATGAGAGCTGCAAGGTGGAGATGTAAGAAGAAAATGAAGGAGACAAAGTTGTGGCACAGACAATTAAGAATGTGTGTTTCGACTATATAGAAAGAATGATAGATGAAAAAGAAGAATAAGAATGAGATTCCTAGGCGTGGAGTGCTTCATTAAGGGCTTCAAGATTATTTTTAATGATTATAACGAAATTTTAATGAGTACAATGAAATATAATCATTAAAAACATAACCTAAAAAGTCATTGGCATCTTACATTGTCCAAGAGAGGAAAAGCATATATAAATGTTGAAACACATGAGAAAAACAATCACTGCAACACCAATGCTAGAATCAAACTGCATATTATTCAGGTTTCAAAAAGATTCTAGTTTACAATCCTCATCCGTCACAAGTGAACTCTAAACCCCTCAAAATATAATTCTTGGACTTTTATCTTTACCTCCTAACCTAAGTGTGATAACTGATTTTTTAAACAGTTTCGGCCACATGTTTCTGGCTTCTTCTTTTCTTGTCTTTTTTAAGTTTTTAATATTATATATATATTTTTCAAACAAGACTTCGGCCCTTACAAATTTACAATACAAATATTAAAATAATGTTTTTTTTTTTTTTTTAATTGAAACACAATAGGTGCGGGCCCCCATGAAAAACCACATGGTTTCTGAACATGAACAAACTACCTACGGGTGCACCCTTAGCGGTTTCCGGAAACGATGAGAGGTGATGTCGCAAAGATTTTGGATCGTCGATTATTTGATGAGTGGTTTGCACAATTCGCTTTCCAGGAGCACTCCTTACTCTAACCTCCGTGCATCTTATGCCACCGGGGTGTCGTTGGATCTGAGCATGATAAAGTATGGACTATCGATTTTTCTAACTCATGTAAAAGTATAAAAATAAATTCATTAACCTTTGCGCTGGAAAGTAGTAATAATGGAAGGATACCACAAATTTTATCACAGTATTCTGTCTAGCTGAAGGTAATTTAATATTCAAATCTTGGGCAGTATTTTGGTGCTTCTAAAGGTGGACTTACACAAATCCAGGATCACATCGAACCTTCCAAGATCTTGTTACACAAACATTGTTTCGACGGATATCAAATTTGCGTACAAATTATTCAACATAGGAAACACAAATCCGGATCTTCCAGCTTTCTCAATCATTCTGGTCAGTTTCAACTGCTCTTTATACCTTGCTAATTACAGGGGCTTGGTTTCTTTGATATTATATAGAAGAGTCGAAAAATTGGTGGCAATACTACAAATGTAATAGAAGTGCACTTTGATTGCACGCGAAGTGCATGGTTGAATTGTGCATGGTTCAACTGCGGGGCTGACAGCTGACTCGCTCCTCGCCCAGGTTCGATCTATGATTTGTGATGCTGCTGTGCAGCAATATGTGTATTTGATGAATGTGATTGATGCGACATATATATATGTAAAATATTTGTACAGATGGCTTAATATATTGATTCGGCAAGGGGACTGGCCTCCCCTTTAAAAAAAAAGTGCACTTTGATTATCGGCTACCTCTCACTATAGAAATGCCATGCAGAGAAAGTCTTGTTTAGTAATTTTTTGATTATAGGCTACCTCTCACTATAGAAATGCCATGTAGAGGATATAGCCACCACCAAACCGCCCAAGTAATTCATCGGCCTCGGCTCCATTGATAGATAGATTGAGATTATCTCCATAATGGCATTCATTCCAGAGGATGCAGAGCAAACAATAAACTGTGTTCATTCTTGGTGATCGATATAACCGATCCCAGAATTCTCCATGGTCAGTCACTCTCAGTTAATTCAGTCAATGTTTTCATTCATCAATTGATTCTATAATGAATTTTTTTCTTCTGGTGAAATAGGCTCGAGCTTCAAGTTTTATCCGAGAAATAAATTTTCATTATACAAACCGAATTCCAACATAAACCCCAATTTGCAAGACGTTTTTTTTTGCAAAAACTAGTATTGAAAGAACTGGCGAAATCTCTAAAATTATTTTCAAATTTTGGAAATCGTCAGCAATAAAGTCAATTGAGGGTATTTTACAAAAAAAACCCTGTTGTGGATTTTTAAAATTCAATACCAATTGCCCTGAAATTGATCCCGTAATTTACTTCCTAGAGTTGCTGTGCTTTCTCACACTTCAATGCCTTGAACCTTAGTAGAAACTCCAGGAGGTATTTTGTTGTTCCAATCTCCTCAAGCCTTCGACTTCTTAGAGAAAAATAATGCATCCACATGTACATTGTAGCCGAAGTTGCATTCAACCCAATAATCGACTTTCAGGGGCTCCAATAGATTAATAATTTTCCTTGGGAAATAATGCTATAATCATGTTTTTCTTTTGATGAGTGTCAATACATTTTGATTGGTAAACATAAACTTTGAAAATGTATTAGATTTCCTTTATTGCTTTTTGACATAGAGATATTAAAATTTGTGAATTCTCCAGCATTTTAAAGAGGGATAGATGACCAACTTATGTTTCAAAAGTACATAATAATTTTCTCCCTCCTAAAATTGCTCCCCGCATAATTGCTTTCCTCTTTTATCAAAATGCAATCATACTCAACAAAACATTGGTTTCCAGTTGATGCCTCGGAAAATTTAGTGTTAATATGAGCATTCTCAGTTATATGCTTTACGCTTTGTTTTATAGAATCTGGGTAATTTGCAGAATTAAGACTTGTTTTCAGTTTTATCTCCAATGTCAAAAGATGCTCGATAGCAAATTCATAAATGCCCCTTCACCAATATTTTCTAGCATAACAAATCCCATGATCTACTAAACCAGGCCACTATAAATTGTTTCATCCAATGTGAGTGCCAACAACATACAATGCATTACTTTTATGCCATTGTCATCGTCACTTTACTGAGCCAAATTAAGCTACAACAACCTCCTCACAACATGCAACCAATGCATTAGTTTAAAACATAACATCATAATCTCATAAAAATGCAATCCACATGCTAACTCTCACACATCATCATTAGAATACAACCTCATTGCTATCATAACACCTTGAATAGTAAGACACCACATACTCATCCATTCCATCATTAAACATTTCATAAAAATTATGTGCACTTCCACATGACATTACATCATGAAATACTATCATAATATTATAAAATCAACATTTCTTTGTCAAAGATATGGCAACAACACATGTCTATATCAAATCAGCATATCATCATTATCATGTACCATAAACATAGATTTGTTTCCTTTGTTACATGCCTCATTAAGCATCTCATCGTAATAATTTCATGCAATTACCATATGTCATGATATCATGAAATCCCACATCAACATATTTACATGAAGAACATATTACATTACATCCACATAATAAATGGAACCACATGTGCATATAACATGATAAGTATGATAAGCATCTCTAGACCATCACAAAACATCATGTGTGTTCTTATCATGATTTGTAATCAATTTCATTAATATTATAACCAATCATTACATATAATGCAATAATATAGTCTAACATCCACCTAGGATCTAGGCTATGTCAATAATATGAGTGTCATGTTCTCATTTGGATACTAATCACTTTTAAATTATTATTTCTTCTTCCCCCAACAAGGAATTTTAAAATTTATAGAATAAGTGTAATCGTCCTATCAACATTCTCAAGCTTTCATATATTTTCCTTATGAAGTACTATATTACACTTCAAGTAAGCCTTAGTCCCTAGGGGTTAGCTTGATTGGCAATGGTCATGATACGAAGTCTTGTGGAAAGTATGAGGTTCGAGGTTCAAATCCCCTTGATTTACCATGTGTCATTTGTTGGGGAGCATATGGGTTCACCTAAAGGTTATAGTGGTAACGGTCGGAATCGACCCCATGTCACACAAGTAAAAGAATCACCTAGTTGTCAATTCCTTTAGATGCAAAAATAAAATATTCAATCAAACCTCATCATCTAGAGGCTTAATCTCTAGCCATGTATTCTTTTTTCACCCAAGATTTTTTGGTGAAAATGAATATTAAGTTATTATTAACCTTACTCTCATTAATATTTAAATTCTCAACCTTTTGTATATTTGAACATCTATACATCTTTTGATTACTCGTTCTAGGACTATGATACCCAATGATATGTAAACAATAGATCGTCAATATTTAAGGTTTTTGGTAATGCTTAATCCACTTGCACAAAGGGATAGTTAAGTCCCAACTATTTATCCATAATTTGGTAATCATCATTTTTCATTCTCATAAAGTTTGGCTTATCTCATACTGTTTCCAATTCAATACCATTTGATCTATTTTATCATAGATGCACCCTTCTTCAAATTGGACTAGGAACCCTTCCTCTTCACCTTTGTGCTTGTCAGATACTCTCTCTCTTTTTTCAACTATGGTTCACAATCACTAAGTGGCCGCTACATCCAACGGTAATAATCCAAACAGATCCGCCTGAAGAGATCTACCCGCCTACTTATCTGGTCGGGCCTAACCCCAAGGGCATAGAGGAGATTTGACCTCATGACCTCCCAATTGGAAAGGTACTTAGCAATGGGAACTTGACCAATTGATCTATCCCTTGGGGTTGACTTGTCATATACTATATTTGGTTTAGAATTTGAGGCACTTAAATCCATTGATATCATTGTCATCCACTAAAGGTTTTATATACGTGGAATACTTTGACAATAACTTCTCCCAATAGTTAATGGCACAACCTGATAAGTTACTCTACATTAAGTCTCTCTCTATATCATTAATACACTCATGAAATAATGAGTACAAATCAGTGAAGTACACCTTCTATTTGTTGATTCTCACTTCTTTTGTCAATTTATACATAATCCTCCTCAACGTCTCATTATAGAATTTCCAACAACATTCCTTCTTACAATTCAGTTGATCTCCTTGATCCTTTAAACCTTTGTCATGATCTATCCATATCTAGTCACGAATATTTTGGTTCACATTCCATATCTTGAAACCTTAGAATTATATGGGTCATAAACCCTCACTAGTTGTCCCTAATCATCAATCGTGTTTCTCATCATGTGATTTGTAGGAATTGAACATAGGTGGGGAGGATAATAATATTTCCCTATGCATATCTTTCAAGGTTATAATATGTGTAACAAACAAAGTTCGTACTCTACAATAATCTTCAGAACACTTGGTACACGAAGATATGCATTGAGGATAAAAACATATATTGAATATTATTTAAAAGAATTAATATGAGATTATTACAAATGAGGATGAGGGCATGCTTTTATATCCAGACAAGTAACCCTTCACAAATGGTCATGTCCTTAGAGACATGCCTCTTGAATATTAACTACTAGTTAATTAATCATTATTAATGACTATTATTTATATTATTTGTATTTATATATATACATATATATTTTATTCATAACATTGTCTTCCTCTTCAGAAAGATTTTGTCCTGAAATATCATTATTGACAAGTGTATCATTTGTTCTTTGTCTTTGTAATCTATTCGCATCTTTTGGAATTCTTCAATTTGTCATCTTTGTTGATACAAGATGATAAGATCCTCTAAGTGATAAATAAAATTGTTGGATTGAGAAGGGAACTGACCATCCTAAATCAATATTTTGTGGCATCTTTCGATTACTGGAAACTTGTAATGAATTGTTATCATCAGAGAGAACTATGCAAACTTCAGTTTTCTTCGGAACATAAGTTTTTTATTCATGTTCTGAGTGATACTAATACGTAGATTGATTGAAATATTTGTTTATGTGATTCAAATATAGATAAGGAGTTCTTTTGGTTTTCCTTTCCCTTATTATGTGTGTGGCAATATTCTGATTTACTTTAGGTATTGATGTTGTTGATTCGGTTGTAGAATCTTCACTTGGAATTTTCATGGTCTGGACTTCAACCTTTGAGTGTGTTTTTTCTTCAACTAGCTTGTCTCCTTCTTGAGTTGTGATATTCACTAGATCAATATTCATTCCTTTTTCTTCAACTTGAATTTATACATTTGAAGATTTTTTCGCATCTTTCTCAATAACGTGTTGTACCTTGTTTTCTAATGGCTTCTTGTCCTTCTTAAACTTCTTAATTTGCATTGGTAATTTTTCACTATGGTCTTTAAGTCGAGAAATCTCTTCAGTGATTTTGTCAAGATCTCTTTGCATATTTATAGTACTTTTTTACCTTCTTAAAAAGTTACTTTTGAAAGATCGTGTATGTCTTCTGGTGTTACTGAACTTGGCTTCAATGTAACATCTTGCAGTGTTATTTTTTCCTTTTCGTATGAAAATTTCAAAAACTTCTTCTTCGTATTTAGGATGAAGGACCCTAGAGTTTCCATCCAAGGTGAACCCAAAATAATGTCATGTTGATTGTTCCATAGGGTTTGAACAAAGAATTGCAATGTAAACGTACAATCCCCAATGTTTAATTGTGAATTAATTATGACATATTGTTTTTTGTTAAGATAGTCCGGTTTTTTCATTATATTTGACTCAAAAATCACTAATTGATTTGTGATTTTAGGGTTTATATAATTTTTACCTTCAACTGGTGAAATAGAAATAATGACATTTTTCCCTACAAGAATCCCCTTAATTTTAAATAGCACTAAAACACAATCAAATATAGTTTCTAAAAATTTTCCACTATTGGTTTTTCATTTTTTTCTTTTTCAAAATGAACCTATAAATACCTTATTATAAGTATCTTCCTCAATATATATATATATATATATATATATATATATAAACTTATATAAACTTATAAAATACCTTATTATAAATATCTTACTCAATGTTATACTTAATAATCTCTTTTTACTTTTCAGTTAAACTTGGGTTATTTTTATTACTTTTTTTCTTCTTTTAATTTTTTCAAATAACCTTAAAACTTTTTGATAAAAATAAATAAATTCAAAATTGCATACATAATTCTCAATAATAATCCACTTTTTAAATTTATTTATTTTAATTTTCATTGATCGACTTTTTTCCACCACCATTATAATAAAGATTGAACACTTCTATTTCACCTAATAAATATCAAGAAATTTTAAATAATTTTAAATAACCCTTTTATATGAGTTTGAGAATATAAAAATGTATTCTCCTTTTACCATTTCTCAAATAACTTTTTAACACTCTTAGATTAACCTTTTTTTAATAATGGATGAATTTAAAATATAATAAAATACATATATCTTTTAACTAATTATATACTTAGTATATAGATTCTAATCTTTCTTAAAAGTTGTGTCCTTATATTATAATGGGTGATGAATGATGCACTTGCTTTCTATAGTTATTTTACTTTTCAAATGAGTTACCCACCTTGTAAAAGTAGGGTAAGGCTATTGAAATGGCATGTATGAAATATTTATATAGTCGTGGATATTACGAAATTGTATTTTGGGAATTTGTATGACAATGGTAGGAAGATGCTGAGATCGAGCAGTTGGTTGCGACAATCAATATGTATAATGTTATATGGTTATTAATTCTTAATTTGCACTATTTTTTTCTCTTTAAAAAGCAATGTCCTCAAAATAAATAAGGAAACCTAATAATCATACATTATGGCTTAAGCTCCTAAATCACCCTAAATTGATCTTATACCAATATCTATCATTCACATTTCATTTTTAAATCATGTCAGTATACTATTCTTAAATCATGTCATTATTACTATACACCATTTTCAAATCAATTTTAAGTTTCCAGGAATTAATAAAGATATGTGGATTCTAGCATGCTAGGAAAAATAAAAGCCACATATCCGCCGCTTCTTAGGCCATGAATTACTTATTTGTCACTCTTTATTAGGCTAACAAAGAAGGTTATCTTTAACGATACAATATATCAAATAAAAATGTCAATAACCAAAAAGTTAAACATCGTCATTACTTTATTATGTCTCTGTAAAGTAATTGTCATTGTTAGCTTATTCACCCTTCAAAGTACGTGTTCAAATCTAATAATATGATATCATATAAATCACTCAATAAAAACATTCACTTATATTTTGTATTAGATGACACAACTCAAAAACATGAGTTAACTTATGAACGACAATATATGTACTAATTGACCTGCAATGTAGTGACAATATCTATTATAAGTAAATTCATTGATATAAAGCATTGTTGTCATTATATAAAAACAAAAATTAAATTAAATAAAAATAGAATTTTCTTTTTTTACAAATAGAATAATATTTTTGTTTAGTAGTGAGAAAATTTGTTATAATTTTGTTGTTAAATTAATAAGGGAACCATTATTTATGGTTGTTATCCATAAAATGTAAGTTAACTCATCACTATTATTTATGGAAAATGATACTTTTTGAAATTACACGTTGGTGGTTTTTAAAGGGCAAATTTTCACTCGTGCGAGATACCTCTAGGTCCTAGGTCGTTAACCATTTTCCTTACGTCCAAGGAAGATGAACTCTTATGCAAGTAGAAACAATGTTAAAGCTTACTCCAAACCCAATAGACAAATAAAAGAATAATCAAATAATCAGATATTTTTTTCATTTTCTTATTAATTCCAATCCATTTATAATTTATTTTATACTAATTAACCTTTTAAAAATATATTTTTACATTTATTGTATTTCCATTAGCAAACTATGAATCTACTAGTTTCTTATATCATAAATTGTTTGTTACCAACAACAAGGTTATATTTCAAATAAAAATGTCAGTGACCAAAACGTTAAACATCACCAATACTTTATAATGACTCTATAAACTAATTGCACTTATTAACTTATTTATCATCCAAAATATCTTCTTTTTTTCCCAGCGAAAAATCGTAATCTTCTATTATATGTGGAAAATTACATGTTGTAGATGTATGTAGCATATGCCATACGTGTGACCATATTCATAACCTAGTATAAGTCTATACATATAACCTAAGTAGAGTGGACCTTCAGAGATCAGTAAGTGTTTACAAAGAGTAAAATTTCAACAACAAAAAAAATCTGTGAATTTTCTGTTTGTTGGTGCCTCAAAAATCTATGATAAATTAGGGCCTATTGGCCCTTTGCTGCATCTGTTCTATATAAGTCTTGAGATAGTACTAGTAGGCATGTCCATGTCTTTGTTCATGTATCAGCCATTCACCCCTAGGTTGATGTGTTGCCTCTTTTGAAAGTTGATCTGCAGATTTGTTGCGCTCCCCAGGCCCATACGAATGCGGAAGAAATGGGAAACAGATAGGTGGAGTAGGAGTCCCCCCACATCCCTATTCTTGGGTTGAACCATCAAAGTAGGCCCAGGGACGAGCATGATCTATTGCTTCAGGGGTGATAGTTTGAGTCGAGGTGGGTAGGTCCTCGTCCAAGATTTCATTATAATTGTTGCAAATTCTCGAGGTAATCAAAAGCCACCTGGTTTTCTTGCTTTTGAAAATAATATTGTTCCTTCATAACTAGATATTCCAGCACAGGATCAAAGGGAGGTTTCGGATTTTCATGGTGGGGTTTGCATTCCACTAACTGTTCCATGCTTCCATAATTCACTTCCCTTCCCATCGTTGGTTGATGTTTAGCATGGACAAAACTTGTTCCCATATTTGTTGTGTGATAGTGCAAGACAGAAATAAATGCTCATTTGATTCCTCCTCCTAACGACATAAAATACACCAAGATGGACCCTGAAAAGATCTTTTCATGAGATTAGTGCCTGTGGGTGAATTCATGATCATATCCCACATGAAGAGGCGCGTACGAGGCGGTGCCTTGAGTTTCCAGATCATTCGCCACCAACTTTCCAGTACATTGGGCTTGTGAGCAACGTGGATGATGGGGTATCCATCTTTAGGTGTATATGCCCCATGCACTGTCGGAGCCCAAATCAATTCATCCTCGTCGTCCCTTATTCACACATGTGATTCTCTTAATGCATTTGTATAATGCCTCCACTCCTGAATCCACAGATCGGGGATACTGAGATCAGCTGCATACATCCAAGCTTGTTAAAAAATAGTAGTATTCATCCGATCCACAATATGAGCTATGGTGACGATGCCTCTGTTGTTAGAAATGCATTCAGTTCCGAGGGAAGGTTATACATATTGTCGCATCCAATCCATGGATCAATCCCAATGCAAATTGTTGTACCATTTCCAATTCGCCATGTTAGCCCACTCCTGATAGTGGGGAGAGTTTGTATGACTATTTTCTAGATAACATATATTCTATGTTTATTCCAAGATAGAAGCCAGACCCAATCCATGATATTCTAAGGCCAGACATATTTATAAGTGACGACTTTTGTCCATAAAATTTCGGTCTTTAGGAGGAGCCAAGCCAGCTTGGCCGCTAATGCGTGACCGAAAACTGGGAGATCCTTGAGGCCCCAACCCCCCCCCCCCCCCAACACTTTTTAGGTACATCAATTCAGCTCCATTTGACCCAAGCAAAAGGTTTACCTTCCTTATGCCCCTTCCATAAGAAATTACAGCAAATCCTTTGTATTCTAGATAAAATTCCTTGAGGAATCCAGGTGAAAGACATCCAATAGACCGGGGTGGCTTCAAGAACAAATTTAATAAGCACTAGACGCCCTGCCCTGGACAAGAGTCGATGGATCCAGTTGTTCAACCTTTTTTCTACCTTAGCTACCAACCAGGTCCAGTCAACAATTTTGTATCCATGAGATTTTATGCGGAAGCCCAGGTATTTCAATCCATCCTCCAGTTGTAGACTCTGGAAGGGGAATTTTTTATATGCATGACAGTGTTCCTGTGGAGAGCAAGCCGTAAAGGTAATGGTGGATTTTTGTCAGTTGATTTCCATCCCTGTGGATGTACAAAATAATCGTAAAACCTCAGAAAGAGTGTTGAAGTCATGTATGCGTCCATTGACGAATATAAGTACATCATCCACGAACAGGAGGTGAGTAAGTATGCATTGGTCCATGATCTTGAGTCCATGTAGCCTCCCTACCCTTTTTCAAATGAGATTAGCCTCCTTAAACCTTCCATGACAATCAGGAAGAGAATAGGGGAGAGTGGGCATCCCTGTCTGAGTCCCCTCTTTGCATGGAAGAAGTAGGAAGCATATCCATTTATGAGGAAACTGAAAGAGACAGATGTAATGCAGCACATAATCCATCGAATGAAGGGCATAGGGAATCCAGGGTGAGTTAATATCATCCTGATGTATAGCCAACTGACACGGTCAAAGGCCTTTGAGAGATCAATTTTGAGAATGGATCCTTTCAGATTCTTTAGCTTGATGGAGTGGAAGGCTTCCTGGGCAGTGGCAATGGCTTCACATATATGTCGATTGTGGAGAAAGGAAAATTGTTCAGAGGATATGTTATTGGATAGTATCAGCTTGATACGGTTTGCAATGATCTTATCAATAATCTTGTACTGGCAGTTGCAAAGGGAGATGGACCGAAAATCACTAAAGGATTGAGGGGAGTCCACCTTAGGAATAAGGGCTACGAAAGTAGTGTTAATGGCCTCATACAATCTCCCAGAATTTTTGCATTCCTCGATTACCTTGAGAAGATCCGAACCAATGATATCCAAGAAGAATAAATAGAATTCCACCGACCAGCCATCTGACCTCGAACTTTTATCCTTCTTGAACCATTTCAATGTGCTCTCCAATTCTTCCATTTATACAGGGTTCATAAGATCCTCCACTGAGTCTGGATCCACAAATCTAGGGAAATGCCCAGCAATTCAAATAATTTTTGTAAGTGTTTCTCCAAGGGGATCTTTGAAGAGTTGCCTAAAGTGAGTATTCCCCAAATGTGCCAGCTGATGAAAAGTGTGAGCCGCTGCCGTTGTTCAGTTGCCATCTGCCATATAGTATTTTTGGCCCTCCTCCCTTTGGCAAAGTTATGAAATAACTTTGTGTTGTCATCCCCTGCTTGAAGCCAGATAGCTCGGCTTCTGAGTCTCCATGTCTCTTTCCGTTCTAGCAGAATCTTGGATCTCTGGGCATCCAAACCCGTCAATGTGGCCTTTGCTTCAATAGTGGTGTACCCTCTGCCTTGGTCATCAGTCAGATCATCAATCTGGCGCTCAATGTCACAAAGAGTCTATTCATCCCTGAACTTTTTGTCTTTTGCCCAAATTATGGAGAGTCTTTTAAGATTCATTAGATTACTACAAAATCCCTCTGCCACACTGTGATCATTTGATAGTGGGTGGTCTCTCCAATACTCAGTAACTAATATGTGATAATAAGGGTCCTTTAACCAAGTCGCATTTAATTAAAAGGAGACCCGGGCTTTTGTGATGGGCCAGCCAACTCTAAATAGATGGGGGAATGATCCGAGATCCTGCCAAACCCCACCCATTGCTTGTAATTTGTGAAGGATGCTAACAGATCTTCATGAATGAGAAAATGGTCCAATCTTCTGCCTAATGCCGCATATCCAATCCTTCTATTATGCCAAGTCAGCATATTTTGTTCATAGAGATATCTATAAGATGATGTTGCTCCAATAGTAGTTGCAATTGGTCAGAGAGGGGATTTAGCTGTGAGTGATGACCCGACGATTCTTCATGGCCAATGGTGAAATTTAGGTCTCCTCCTAATATGGTAGTGTTGTTGATCAGCGAGAGCCCTAATAGATTGTCCCAAAAATCTAGTCTATTGTGATTAGGAGCATATATATTAACAATGTGAAGATTCCTTCTCAGCTCCACGGAGAAAATGTCCAACCCAAGGTACCCATGGCCACCCCATGCAGAGATAGGTTTAATGGTACAGGAGTTTACACCTAGAGCAATACCCCCCAATCACCCCATGACATCCAAGGCTTGAAAGCTCCAACTAGGCTTCAAAGAGTGTAGGATCCGGGTAATCTGCTCTTCCACACCTAGGGTCTCTTGTAGAAAAATAATATCGCAAGGTTCAGAATCCAAAAGCCTCTTCAGAGCTAGTTTTTTGGAGGGACTAGCTAAACCCCTACAATTAAAAGATATCTACTTCATGGGGGAACCATAGCTAGGGTTTCATGTACTCTAAGTACCCTTTCGATGGTGTTATGTCTACCAAGGGCCACATCAACCCCTGCAAGATTAATGGCTTTAAAAATCTTAGAGGGACACCCTCGGGAAGGTTTGGTCTCCACAATCAAAGATGAAATACCTAATCCAATCGATTCCGGAAGTGCATGGATATGGGAACAGAGGTTATATGAATGCGATCAGGAGGAAGTGGATGACACGGATGGATCAGACTAGCCTGAAGAAAACACAATAGGGGGAGTGGTGGAAAAGATAGTCGAAGGTGGGTCAAGCGAACATGTGATAAGAGTGGAGATCATACAAGGGATGGATGCAAATGCAGACAAAGAATGCATGAAATTACTAAATTTCAAAACAGAGGAGTAGAGAGGAGGAGTTGTACCCATGGATGGAGCAACTGCCGCAACAGTCTGGGATCTTGTCATGAGTGGGGATATAGGTGGAACTTGGACAGAATAAGTTGGCCAAGCAGTGTCACCAATCACATCCATCAGACTAGTAGGTTGTGAAGGTTGATCTTCCACTTGTGGTTCATCAGGCTGCATATGCTTTTTACCCTTTGCAGATGGAGGAGATGATGGCAAAACGAGAGGACATTCCTTATACAGGTGCCCTGCCTTGTGACATCTCTGGCACCAGAAGGGGACCCCTTCGTAATCAAGGATTTGCTTGTGAGAAAAATGTCTCCAGTGGAGGGTGGTCTTCTCCTCCAATCCTTCCCTTGTATCTAGATGGACCAGGATTCGTGCCATGGACATGTTGCCTGAAGATTCGTATGTCTTTTCATGTTCCAGATAAGTCCCCAAGGCATGGCCTATGCGAATGAACACATCCTCCGACCAAAAATGCATTGGTAGCCCTAGAAGACGAACCCAAATTGGTCATGCACCAAGTTGTTCCCTTTCTGGGTCAAATAGGGGGCTCCATCATTTAAGCACCACCAGGGAAAGTTCAATGTGCTAATATTGCGAGAGGAGCCAATCTGTATACTCCTCCCTGTGGAATCTAAGAGAAAACCACTCGCGGGTGAGAACATTAATAAAGGGTAGTCCTTTAAGAAGTGAACCCCAAATTTCCATGGTCTAGAGACGTAGATGCTCCGCAAAGTAGTTTCTCCCTCTGACTCAACCCAATAGAACCCTGTTGCCCGTATCCACCACCTCTCCCATCATGAGATCTTCCCCCAGCATGAGGTTGATGTCCTTGTATGTCGCCTTTACGCACTTCCCATTCTTTAATTTGTTGGATCTTGGAGCCGTCGAGTAGCCCCAGAAAGGGTCGCTGCCTGTGGGGAATGAGGGGTGCACTTAGGGTTAGGGACAGGTTTGCTGAAGCATCCCGAGGGAATGGGGAAATAGAGCATAGGACAGTTAGGGATAGGGTTAGAGATGCTAGTTGGACTGGAGAAGTGGGGGGAGGAAAGCCCAGGTTGAGTGATTCTGAGAGATGAGGGGGTGTCGGAGAGAGCGGTAGGGAGAGGGAGGTCAGGGAGCGGGAAGTCGAAGGAAGGAGAAGGAGAGATGCAAGCCGCAATGAGATTGAGGGTTGCAGGGGAAAGCAGAGGACAATCCAAGCCAGAAGATGCATCCAAAGCAGCTGAATATGGCAGGTGGGCCACAGATGGCCCAAGGCAGTCCGTGACAGGAATCTGTGCAGACAGCGGGTGAAGCGGCAAGCAAAAGGAGCCAGACCCCGACACGGTGTGTGGGCGCGTCCAAATCTCCTTGTAGGGATTTGGGTTTGTTGAATAGTCGATGGCTTCCGAGTCCATTCCGACAATCGCAAAAGGAGTCAATGGAGTGGTAACAGTTGAGTGAAAGGGAAGGAGCCTAACCGCACACCGTAACGGAGGGGAAATCTGCATGTAAGAGTCTGATGAGGAGTGATAGTGGCTGCAAAGAGTCCACAAAGGCTTACCCTAGACCATGAAGCGCTACATCACGGAGGATCGGAGCCATCATTCCTCAATTTAATTTCATCCAAAATATCTTATACTAAGATGATGTACAAATATGATAGTATGATATTTTATAAATAACATAAAAATTATTTCATTTTTACCAATCCAAATGCAATATAGTGATAAAATATCAACTATAAATATATTCAAATATAAAGTAGGGTTATCATCTTATAAAAACAAAATGAAATTATAATCCAAAAATCAAAGACCCTTGGAGAAATGAACTTTATATATGTTTATTTATTTTTTATTTTCTTATTAGTCTCCGCATAAGGTGACAATTCACAATCCATTTATAATTTGACTTTATATTAATTAATATTTTTGTTTATGAATTTTTTATTTATTATATTGTTTTATAATAGTAAGTATATTATTTTATTTTTTTAATGATTGAATGATATTTATTTATTATGACATACGTAGATAGATTTAGAGTGTTATTGGACAAACGTAAGTAAGACTTCAATTTTTTTGAGTTTTTGCTGAATTTGCTTGAGTCTTCTTAGTTTTTTTTATGATTTTATAAAGGTAGATTACTTTAATTTTTAAAGTCAAAATGACTTTAAATTTTTGCTTACTTCTTGTTGAGTAACTATTTTTTAAAGCTAAAAATAAAAAATAAAAAATAAAATGATTTATCAAAAAAATCTAATTAATTTAAATTGATAAATATATATTTATAATAGATGAAATATATCAATAACTATATATTAATTATTAATTATATATAAGTTAATTAAGATTATATATATATATATATATGAAGTTTGTCACTAATCATAACAAATATTCAAGAAATTTTACATTTTGGTATTTCCCTTTCATGTTTCTATGTCTAATATTATCTACTATTACTTTTGAAGACATATATATTGTCTCAAAATATGTGACAATTGGTGGTGTACAATCTACAAAACTACCTAACAAAAAACAAAATTTATAGTCATACACACACTTCAATTGAGATTAATTGATGCTTTCATTAGTGGCTTGTTAAGATCCACACATTGGCCACACTCGCTCTAATTCTCATTGCCATAGTCATTGATTCTGGCAGCCAACATCTCAAAATGTTCTTGATATTCCACTATCTGTCGCCAAAGTGTATCAATTTCATCCTCCTACATGGTTGTCTTTACTATCAGGACTTAGAATTTCTCCATATCTTGTACAATTGTCATCAATCGTTCCTTGAGCTTCAAATCGATCACAATTATATCAAGTTGAAGGACATCCATTTTCTTCATTAATTGGGTAACTTTTTCCTTGCAATTGCACCTAGAATACCAAGCACAACTGCTACTACCCCATGTGATTACCTTACTACAATCCCTAATTAGATATTCGTTCTCATTGTGCATCCTTGTTGTCAAGCATCCCCCCCCCCACATTCTAGGACTCGTTCATCAAGCGTTGCAGGGCCCACTAAACGGTGCTCTCCATAAGTCTTGGCCTGCACCATCACCTTTCTCCCAGGGCAACGTGGTGGACCCAAAGACACATAGTCCGTCAAAAGCTACAATGCTTTCATATGATAATATAATGCTTGCACGAGGTTGAAACAAATCAGTCAACAGGTTGGAGCCCAAGTTTGCTTGAGTGATTATAAAGCCACCAAACAATACCACCCATAAATGCTCATGTCTTGCCAAGGAATTATTAATGTTTGGGACTAAATTGGACTTAAGTTGTCTTGATTCTTGAGCAAGCCTTTTGTAACAACCCCTGGTTGATTTTCCATGTAAATAAAATAAGACCAAGGTCATGGGATGTGTATTCCAAGTTGAATGATGGGAAAAACATTATAGTGGGCGTCACTTGTGGTTTATTAATGGCTATGGAAATTGACAAAGGCAAACAGGAAATAATTGACATTTAATTATGAAAATAAAGGAAAATAGGAGAAAAGGAAGGTGAAGAGACACAAATTTGCATGCAAGGGAAATTAGAGGAAAATAAAGAAAATGAGACATCAATAATAAAAAGGCATCAGAGAATCAATTCACAACTTTGATCAACTTATGGTTTTTTTTTTTTTTTTGTTACACTCTTGCACACTTGGAACATTCTTTTAGCACTCTAGCATTCACTTGGATTTGGAAGAAGACAAGCAAGAAAGCAAAGGGCAAGCAAAGGAAAG
The DNA here is from genome assembly GCA_000404065.3 of Pinus taeda. Classification (NCBI taxonomy): domain Eukaryota; kingdom Viridiplantae; phylum Streptophyta; class Pinopsida; order Pinales; family Pinaceae; genus Pinus; species Pinus taeda. Next base: position 45,336 of record APFE031265346.1, read on the forward strand.
CAAGGACGTGCAAGGACACAGTTGGATCAACATCTACGGTAACAGATTGCATGTGTGATATCCTTGCTAGTTTTTGGATGCATGGTATATGCATGTGGTTCCTTGGTTTTGTATTTTCATTGGCATGGATATTTTCTTGGATTGACAATGGTTTCAACTTTTCCTTGCCATTTCCTGGATAGCCATGGTGTAGTGGGTTCCCCATTTTTATTTTTTTTATTGGGTCTCAGAGTTCATATGGTTGTGGGTTGGAACAAATTCTTTGGAGACCTGAACCAACTTGGGTTCCCTGGAGGCTGTGGGTTGAGTTACTAGTCCTTGGAGCCTATGGGTTGGGACAAATTCTTTGGAACCCTGAAATAGCTCAGGTTCCCTAGAGGTTGTGGGTTGAGTTACTAATTCCTGGAGCCCTGGACAACTTGGGTAGAGACTTTTTTGGTTGATGTTAGTGATTTATAGATTGTATAGGTGAGATCATTGTGCTTAAGGGTTGAGGTGGTTTCGCCTATGGAAGCCCTGGTTAGTATTATTTTGGTTTAACCCATATGATCCCATATTCATGCTTAGAATATGACGCGAGGGTGATTGGCTGAAAGAGAGATTCGGTTCAGCCCAACCTAGGGTCAAGTGGTATGGGGAAGTCCCTAACTTGGTTGGAATTTTCATATGTTAATACAAGTTATTTTCCTATTGTGATCCATGAGCACTTTTACTGGTTATTATGGTGATCTTATGGTTGATTTGTCATAGTTTCTATTTTGGTTATATGCTAGTTATATGCATGGTTTTATGATGTGCCCTAATTATGAATCTTGTTCATGATTTGATAAGTTACTAGATGGTTGATGAATGCATGGGCTAACAAGTGTTGTTGCAGCTAGATTAAAAGGGCATAGAGCCTTCTTGGTGATTCTCATATGAAGTTCAGAAGTTTATGATCAGATATGCATTCATGACCTGCAGCTTATATGTTTACTATATGTTTCATGAAATGTCTATCTTGCATTAGGCATGTATAAGTCAATATATTTATCAAGCTTTAATTGTTTAACATTGTTATCATCATTGTCATGATTTTGGAAAGTTACAAGCAATTCTTGGCAGTGGTCTGGAGGCTAGCCTGAAAAAGTAGCATAAATCTCGCAACCACATGCTCTGAACTGAAGATTTTGGGTCATAACCACATGCAAACAAGCTTATAAGGGTGGTTGGAGCCTCATAACCGCATGCACAGTGTGTCAAGACTGCGGTTGGGGAGTAAACCTAGTGAAAAAAAGTTCTTTCTCAGGGATTGGTCACCTGGGGTGGTTGGTAGGCTCCTGAGTGATCTATAGTCTCTAAGGGATGTAATTTTTCTTCCGCTTTATAGGCCCCACTTCCATAACTGGAACTTGGAGGTCCGGTCATATCATAGTGACAATCAACACATGTTTACCCTAGAGAGCTTGTAAAAGTGGGTAAATGTGGGACGGGTTGTTACAAACTGGTATTAGAGCGAGGTTGTAACACTAGACCTTGGGGTAGATGTGATTTTTATACATGCATGTCAGTTGTTTATGAGTTTATCATGTATGCATGTTAGTTAATTATTGTTATGGATATCGTGACTTATTTATGTGTGAATTGATATGTTTGTGAAGTTATATCATGATGATTTGGATTGATTGGGCAAATGAGATAGCCTCAACTAAAATAAACTAAGGTATGATTTTGATTGCCTTTATTTGGTTTATCTAACATGACATGCTTGTAGGAGATAGAATATTAGAGATGAAGAGAAGAATTGTGGACTACAGTTCACATACCTACCCTTACAAGCCTGATGTAAATTTAATGGAATGGGACAGGTCAGTTAAGCAACAAGGAAAAGAGTACTCTCCTGATTTAGCAGATACACCGAGAAGTTTCAAGGCATAAATCACAATTTGTAAGGCGGATAATAGCAATTTGATTAAGGCATGGGAAAGACATGCGAGAGTGTAGAAATTTCATGAATAATATGACACTTATTCACATAGATTATCCTTATTATACATTATTTGCGGAATCATGCATAATACATAACCTCCTCTATGTTGATCATCAATTTAGCAGTATTAAGAAACAACAACATGTGCACATTGAAGCATCAATCACACATATCAACACAGTATATCACGAGGAAAGCATAAAGCTGAAAACCCCCAACTATCTGTATATTATATTGATTGAGAACATGTAACAATACATAGTACAATACTCCTCGCAAGTACTCAATACTATCTTCACCTGTTACACACAAACTAGCTCAGATCTGAATCAATCACTGGCTCAAATCCCCTCCGCTGCTTGCCTGCCTCCACTGCGCAATCCTGCATGAGAATACAACAAGAATGAATCTCCAAACTTGTATTTCCCTTGTGTGACACTACGCAATCCTCATTGGCAACTCAATCCCACTGATTGTGCAAATCACATGCACAACTATAGTCACAACTGACAACTGTCTTACCCTTTCACTCATCTCTAACACTTGTCTCCACTAAACTGTCCATGCACTAAGTTAACTGATGTATTCCTCAGTTGATTCACGAGTTAATAATTAGTGAATTAATTAATAACTAATTCACATCACTCAACACTAGTGTATTTGTTAGTTACACTAAATACAACTAGTTCAACTAAGTCAAATTGAACACAACTCCATCAACTCCTGATCCAACTCCACAGAACTCAATCACTGAAGTCCTAACTGAAGTCCTCCATGCAATAGCTCAAGTAACCCATAAGAAACACGTATTTCCTTCTGGTAGTTGCATGGTGCCCACATCGTAGCTTGAACTGAAGTGCTCCAAGAGAATAAGATAATGTTTATAGTCCAAATATTATTAAGAGCTAATAATATTTGACTGTTCTATTTTTAGCCTGACAGCCTAAAAATAGACTCCGCCCATATGTCTAAAAATAGAGGTCCATATATTTTTACCAACTGGACCAATCATCCACAAATAGCATCCTGCAACTCATAGACCATGATCCATATGTCTAAAAATAGACATAGCGCTAAAAATAGCCTGCGGGCCCACTTAGTGAAGGTGACTTCTTTTCACTAAGCTCCATCATCTTGTTGCATTTTCAATAGGTTTATTTTATTTCATTGCAAGTGTGTACTATTATCATTCATTCAGTTTGGCGCCCAAAGTGAAGGCTATAAAACTGAAGGTTTGATTTCAGTTTTGGTTTGGATTGTTTGAGTCAGGTCTTTCAATCAATTTCAGTCTTGAAATTGAGTCTTTTTTGAGTCGGATTTCAGTCTTGGAATTGAGTCAAGATATTGGTTTTGCTTTTTCGAAGTTATTGACTCCATAGCCCAATGGACGAAGGCACTACCTGCTTTCCTAGAGATCTGTAGTTCTTGGCACCTCCAAGGAGCTACCATCCCCATTGGAGCCAATGTTAGTGTCAGTATCTTCATCCCTCCATCAATGATCAAATTCTCTTGTTGCATTGCATGTTAGGTGTCTCATCTGATCAGTTGCATTCCTTTAAGATCATGAATCATTTGATGGTTGTGGCATTTTATAAATTTTTCCCTCATGATCTTTGCCTGCTGGCCCATTTTCAAGTCATTTACAGTTATTTTTTGTCTTTAAATCTGCAAAAGTCATTTTTAGGGTTTAGGTCTTATTAGGTTTAGGGTTTCATCAATAAGGTCTTGTTAATGCTCAATAATGGTCAACAGGCACATGAGGAGGTCAAATAAAATCTTAGCAACAATAATTTCCATAATCACATGCTCAGTGATTGATTTTTCATCAAAACCCTGTTTTGAGGAAAAACAGAGTTTTCATGTTTTCATGTACAAATTTGATGTAATTTCATTTTTTTTCCCATATGTAATAACTTCAGAGGCAGCCCTGGTCACCTTGCCAAGCCTTTGCAACTCCATCACCTGCAAAGCAAACAAAAAGTCAAAGCATTCAGTCCATCAAAGGCAAAATAAAGCAAACTTCCCAAAAACAGAGTTTTAAAAGCAAGTCAAAAACAAACATTAGAAGAGTGGGTTTTTGTAAATGAAAAATCAAAACTATATGTCTATAAACTATTTTTCATGTTTAAAAAGTTCATTTGTGTCCTCAAGAGAAAGAGAGCAAGTGTATTGGTCATCCAAGAGCCAAGACAATGAGTTTTGTGCCAAAACAACAGAAAATCCAGGCGCGACGCACTTGGGCGTGGGCGCGGCGCATTCATCCGGCGCGGCGCATTGGGCAGTGTTCAGTGGTGTAAAGTTTAAATGGGCATGACGCATTGAGAGGGCGCGACACACAGGGTTACAAGGCCGATTTCACTCACAGCCTCTTCCAAAATTACAAATTTGCTAAATCCTCAATTGTCCAAGTAAGTTAATGCACCCTCATTGCCAATAGATGAATATGTCTTGGTGTTTTTGGTGATTTAATAAAAAAAAAATTTGAAACCCTACCTCCTTGTATCGTTGGCTACAAAAACAATTGCATAGGGTTTACACTTTGCCTACTTTGCTGCTAAAACTACTCCTATCATTTTCATCCCCTCATTCCCTCACTCCATCACTTCACTTTCTCCCTCCCTTTTCATTCTCATTTACCCACTCCCTAATCCCCATATCCCTAAAACTACTAACCCTAAAACCCTAGTACCACTATCCCAAACCCTAGTCAAAATATCCCCAAAGCCTAATTGCTGTCCCAAAGCTTAAATATTATTCCTTAAACCCTTCTATTCCCCCAAAACCTGTCATCAACATTCCCAAACCCCTCATACACATTCCCTCCACAGTCCCTCATACATTCATATCTTTGGCAGCAAAAACTTAAAGACATCGTAAAATCTCTTCATACTCATCTAAGAAAACTCAGAAATTTGCAAAAATGGAGTCAAATTCTTCTTATGACAGAAGTGAGGAGACAACCAGTGATTCTTCTAGAGAAATTCATGCACCAAGGAGGCCTAGCAAGGGTGGAAAATATAACCGGGAGGAGCCTACTTCACTTGCTGAGTTGTTGGCCTGTCCTCTTGCCGTTACATGCTTTCAACACCAATCTTGTTATCAGTTCTGTGAGATGGTAGAGAGGGTCAAGTACCACCATGAGCTGGCCAGATTGTTTGTGCTCTATCTTCATAATGGCCAAGTCACTTTGGTAGGTGTGACATTCACCTTGACACCTAAGACTATTGCTCAAGCAACTGGCATTCCAAATGTAGGTGAGCAGAGGAATAAGAGGTTGCTGATAGACAGAGAGCATTATGAGCCTTACATCAAGGCTAGTTTTCAGAGACATATCAGTGGAGTTTTTCCTTTCAAGTATCTGCAGGACACATATGCTCCCTTGATGAAACTCATAATTAAATATTTCAGTTGTGAGGGCAGATTTTCTCGCCTGTATGCCTACCACATCAGATTGTTGATGCACTTCACTAGGGTGAGAATGATGAATCTCCCCTATTTTATTTTCTGGAACATTGAGAAGATGACCACCTTAGTGCACAGGAAGCCTCCTCAGTAGCAGTATAACAATATATATCATTTTGCACTAATCAAAATTGTGGTCTTGCATCAGCTTGGTTTACTGAACATCTCATGGGAGGATTTCATTGCACATGAGATATTTACAGGTCCACAAGTTCCCCATCAGTTTTTCATGAGGCAGGAGAGCCTTCACATTAGCAGGAGGTTCATGAGACACAAACCACTAGTGTGCTTGTGTTTGTCACATACCAAAAGGGCACTAGAAGGTTGTTTGCAGCAGAAAAACGAGTACTATCCCCACCCAGGGTGGAAGGGGTCTCATTTCCTCCATCAGCAGAGCAGGTACAGGACAAGGGCAAGCATCCCTTGCATGATGAGGGACCTTCAGGAGGTCAAGAGGCAGATTTCATCCTCATTCAGGATGAGGACACTGATTTGGGCTCACAAAGCTCAAAGCTTAAAGAGATCATTCAGGAGTAGCAGGAGGACATTCATCACTTGTCTCTCAACCTGGAAAGAGCCAAGTGGATAATCAACTATTTGGAGCAGAGAAACAAACAATTAGAAATCAACAAACCATCATGGAGCTTCAAAACATACGAGAAAATCGGCAAGCTGCCAAGAGGAGGAAAATCAAGTTGACACCACTTAGAAAAGAAATTGAAGTTGATCGTGAATCTTGGCTTGAGAGGACAAGTATGCACTTGGAGAAGATGTTGGAGAAGGCCAACAAAGAGAAAAATATTTTGAGGCACATGACCTACCTCTAGTTGGCGAGAAACAAGGTGTGCAAAGCAAGAATCAGGATTTTGAAGGCCAAGTTGAAGAAAGCATCGAGGAAGTGAAAAGAGCAAGATAGACTCCAGATCTTGGTTGAGGCTTCCTTAGCCCAACACAACACTTAATGAAGGAAACTCAGCCCAAATTTCAAGAAATTTGGGACACTTTTTGCAATTTTGAAATTTTTGGCCTAAAAAACAGGTTTTTCTGCCTGATGCGCCGCGCCACTTGGCGCGCGCTTTTGCTAGAGACCTCCTTTTGAGGAAAACTCAGTATTTTTGGATTTTTCATGGAAAAATATGAATGCCCTGACATGGACAAGAAATTTTGACAGGTTTTGAGCTTCCAAAAAGGTCAAAAACATCTCAAAAATGACCTTTCTGCCCCTTTTTGGACACACAGGAAGCAGTGTTGGGAGAACTCAGTTTTGGAGGGACAAATGGAGACCAAATTCAGAAATTCCACTTGTTTTGGAAAGTAGACAGACATAACTTTCCAACAAACCCACTTGGAGCAAATTTGGCACATCGGAAGGTCTCTAAAATCAGCTGCAAAAAGGCACTACGCATAGGGAAATCAGTGCAGCGCATAGGATGAAATTTGCTCATTTTGGCCAAAAAACTCTATTTTTCGCCTAGTTTCCTCATAGTTTGACTTTTCTCTTTCTAATAGTCAAACTCATGATGTAATTTAATGTGCCTTGATGGATTTTGATGTAATTATGCTAAATTTTCACTCATATAGGTAGATTCATCCATGAAAAGGTATTTTGCACCTGAATGAATCAGTTCCCTAGTTTTTAGAGGCACGTTGTTTCACTGCCTACTTTTTAGTTCTTAGTTTAGACTTTGTTTGAACAACTCCTAAACTTATGAGCTCGACCCCTAGAGGCTAGGATTAGTTGTTGGTTGCCTATATCTTGTAATTTTTCAGTCATTGGAAAGGGTTTGACTTTTGGGAAAGCTTGGAGCATTATTGTACACTCATTTCAGCAGTTTGGAAAAGGAATAGACCAGGGTTTGCGGCGCTTTATGGGATTCTTGTGGCAACTTTATTTGGTATTGTGTTTCCTTCTGTAATTGCTAGTTTACATGTGTTTTATGTATGCCATTATCCCTCTCTGTTCTTCTTAACTAAATGAAAGAAGGATAAAGGTAGAATTCACTGATATTTGCAGTGCTCTACCTAGTGTTTGTTTATTTATTTATGTTTTCAGCTATTTTAAGAGGATCCCTGAGACTTTCATGCCCTCTTCAACTCCTCACCAGTCTAAAAGCTCTCCATCTCACTCAATTTTAAGTACCAAACCATTTGCCTACCTCGCCCCTTAGAGATCTCTGCAAAATTGAGCCTCATTCCCGGGACCCAAATCTGCCTTTTACATTTGAGCCAACAAAACATCATCAAATTCAATCAAACTCTTTTGAACACATACCTAGCCTAAAATCAGTCTTTACATCAGCCATCTCAAGCCTCAATTTTCTATATTTTACTGAGATTGAGAAGGAGAGAGCCCTCTCCCGACCTGGTAGGACTAGCTACCAAGTTAAGCATGGTTTGATGTTACCCTAGATCCCGCCTTTCTCAGCCTGAGGTAGATTTAGGCACTAACAGCTCCAGAGCTTGGTCCTACACATAAGAGAGAGAACGAAGAAACCTTCACAACATAATATCTTGATAATTGAAACTATCAGAAACATATAAATATTACTAAATAAATAAATATAAACTAAAATCCCATACATTCATTAGTTAAATAGAAGAAGTAAAGAATGAATAGTAGCATATGGAAGGAAGAATAACTGATCTATATTAATAAAGGAGTTGGAAGAAAGTTACAACTATCAGATGCAGTTACAACAACACCTCCCCCAACTCCTAGCTCCAAAACTCTCCCTCTCAAGATAGATCTCAGCAACGTGACAATACAATAATTCCCATCCTTTTCTCAATGGCCAAGCCTCCAATATATATGAAAGTGAAGGCTATGAAGATTTCCAAAATTCCTCATTAGTTCAATTTGGGCAAAATCATTTGCGTGAATAATGTTTCCTCATATAAAAATGGCTTTTTCCACTTTTTAGATGCTTTTGTGCTTAGGAAAAAGCTTCCCCATGCTTTATGGTTCTTTCTCGCTTTTGTATGCTTTTATATTTTAGGAAAAAGCTAAAGATGAGGATAAATAGATCACATTCCAGCATATGAGTTTCCGAAAGTGAACAAGAGTGTGAAATTCTAGTTTACTCCAGATTTTTTCCTTGTAAATTAGAGAGAATTTTGGTAACAAAAGTTAGATGAAGGGGACAACCTGTTATAGACTAGGATAACGTGGTCCTCATGGGACATAATTTTTATTATAGTCTTATATAGTCTAGGAGAAAGGGGTATTTCAACCAACAAAATAGTATTCTCCTTCGAGCAGATGAGGAGGTATTTTCATGTATAACACATTTAAGAAGATATCACAATTCAAATTGATAACTTAGTATTTGTAAACAAATTTAAGGGTAATTGAAAACATTCATCAAAGAGATAGCAATATCCTCATATATAACAATTCTCCATAAAAAAATCATTGACAACTTTCAATATACATATATGACTACTAAATCAACACTTATCACAAATATCATTATTCCAAGGAAACTTCACAACATTACATCCAAAAATAGTAATATCTTCATACATAATGATTCTCCATCAAAAAGCATTGACAGTTTTCAACACATATATAAAGTAACAAGATAATACTAATAATATCCTCATCATATTTAATAAAATCAACTAAGATTCAAATGTGTGATTATCAGATCAAAATCTTTTGTGAGCAGCATTATTCTAAGGTAAATTCACAACATCCATCAAAATATAGTAATAACATCATACATAATAATTCTCCATCAAAATAATGTTGATAATTTTCAATATATACATAAAATAACAAGATAAAAATGATAATATCATCATCATATTTAATCAAATCAACTAAAATTCAATGTATGATTACCAAATCAAAATGTTTCATAGATATTATTATTCTAAGGTAAATTCTTAACAACCATAAAAAAGTAGGAATCTTGCCATACACATTAATTCTTCATACAAAAAATGTAAACAATTTTAAACATATTCATAAGGTAACAAGATAGTACCGATAATATCATCATCATTATTCAAATCAACTAAAATTCAAATGTATGATTACCATATTGAGACATCCCAACTAAATATAAAAAATAACGCATGGCTAGCTAGCATAATGAAAATCATAGTCAAGATCATCCTCGTGATCATCATCTTGACCATCCTGATAATCGCGTCCACATAATCATCACCAACGCCATCGTCGTCGTCATCATCATCGTCTTTGATATATGATGTAATCTAAACATAGTCTGTATCATCATCTTCACGGTCATTACTTGTAGCATTCTAGAAACAAAATCAATATTACATGTTAGTACTAATTCTATAGCACAATGCATATTTTTGTTACAATGCTAACCATAAAATGTGGTAGGACATAATAACATTTAATAGTACTAAAAAATAAAATGAAAATATGGTTTAAGATATATTGGAGTTCCAACTAAGATTACAATTGTAATTCACATTAAGTAGTAGAAGCATTTTTTAATGCATATGAAGTAGGTACCCATTTGTTCTTCATATTATATTGTGAATGTTTCTTATGATGTCCATGCATGATTGGTAAATTATTATTTGTTTACTAAAACTAAATATATATTTAAAAAAAACTAAAAACATAAGCAAATAATTATTTGCTTATGTTTTAGTTTTTTTCTAATATATCTATATATATCTATTATTATTTATTTATTTTTTGTCTAAAATATATATAATATTATAGTTTTTGGTATTTTTTTTATAACAAAAATTATATTTGTTATTAATAAAAACGGATTTAAACATTCCATCCATGCTAAATGTGTGATTTTATGATAGAATTTTAAATTATATATAAAAAAGTAACTTAATGTCATGAGTTGTGTTGCTGATATGGGTATTATACATCTCTTCCTTATTAAGCTATAGAATGTGCTTGGGTTTTCTTAATGCAATAAAATTAATTCTGCTCTTCATTATATCTTGAGATGTTCAACTTGCACCTACTAAAACAATAAAGTTAAAATAGGTTTGCATTTGTCCTTTGTATATCTTTGTCCCCATGAATCTTGGTCTTAATAGATTCATTGTCTTATGGTGGCCTTGAGTGGTCACTCCCATTAGTTGCATGCCTTTTAGTTTTCTGTTAGTGACAATTTCTTAGGCTTGATAACATGTTATTTAATTTATGAAAATGTGTTATTGTCCATATTATTGTTAAATATTAAAATTAAATATGTTGGTTTTGAGCATGGTTTAGCAAAAAGTTCCCAAAAGGTTTATAGATTGTATTCTATAATGTAATGATTCATTGCTTGATGAAATTGTTTTGGATATTTTTTTTAATGATTCATTGATTGATTAAATTGTTATGGATATTTTTTTTTAGTATAATAACTTGTATGTTATAAAGTTAAAAGTCACCTTTTTTTGAGATTTTCATTGGTCAATTTCCCTTAAGGCCATCAAGTTCATCATTCGGCCTTGGGTTAAGGAAATATAGGAGTCATGAAGTGGCATTGTCCAAGCACTTAAATCTTGAAACATGTTTTTTTTAGTCACATTATACTTCCTTTCTGTGTAAATTATCCATGAAAATAGTCTCATGGAACATGAGGGGCCTCAATAGTAAAGGAAAACAAAGACTCCTAAAAGGAAAATGGTATGCAAAGCACCCATCAATAATGTTGATATAAGAAACCAAAATATTAAGTGAGGTTCTACCTCATATAATTAGCAAATGGGGGAGGAACTGTCAAGTAGTAGTGATTGATCCTTAGAGATACTTGGGTGGAATGGCTATTATTTGGAATGATCAAGACATCAAGGTTACCAATATGTTTACCTCTTTTCGCATTATCACAATACAATTTTAGTTAATTGACATCAAGGACTACTACCATGTATGCAATGTGTATGACTCCAATATCGCAAATGGAAAACCTCTATTTCTCAATTCTATTTCCAACACAATAAATTTATACTTCCCATCTCCATGGATTATTGGGAGTGACTTCAATATTATCAAGTGTCTCAAGGAAAAGAAAGGATTAATCACAATGTTTACCAAGAGAATTTGTAAGCTATACCATCAAAGCCCTAAAGTAGTCTCCGTTAAAGTTCTCAAGCAATGAGTCTCCAACCCACACATATGGATCAATGAGATGTAATACATGTGTGTGTGGTGAATAACTTAATACACTGTTCTAATAACTCGACAAACTTAAGTATTTCACTCCATCACATAAATTGACCGTAGTGTGACATAAGTAAACCAAGAGTAGACATGAAACCCTTAGGCACCAAACATTCCCTAGATCCTCAATTAGGTGCTTAAATGATGAAGTGAAAATGCAAGGGGAAAAGAGGACTTCATGATTTAACCATTACAAACATGTGATCAAGTGTGACTAGGAGTGTATATATTCATATGTCTGCCAAAGAGGGAGTGAATACATGAGTTACCATTCATTGGGCCTTATTTTTCTTTTTATTATATATAGGACTTAGGGAATGAGGTTTTCATAAGTTTGGCACAACTCATAGATATAACATTTACATGAATTTTCACTTCAACCTTAGAGTTTAGACTTAGATAAATCATTCTAGTGTATCTTTAATGATTTTAGCTTTCATTTTTTGATTTTCTTTCATCACAAATGAAAAAAGGGGAAATATTTTGTCCCAAATCTATGGATGCTTAATCATAAAGGCGATGAAGACAAATTAATGATGTTATTCTCTATGAAAATGATGGGTATTCTTGAGAAAAGTTTATGCTTGTGGATGTTTCCTCGTTGGTTGAGAGGGAGTGAGGGGGGAAACTATATTATCCATGTGTCATGTACTATTGCCAGGACTAATAGTCATAAGCCTAGTAAAGACACCACTAGGAAGTATGGTGGATTGGATAAACATCTAGGACCAATATTATTTGAGAATTTGTAATTTTACTAGGACTAACTGCCATAAGTCAAGTACATTAATCCAAGATAAGAATAGTCATGAGGATCGACATTTCCTAGTGTCAAATATTATGATAGTGGATTAGGAAATGATCATGTGAGGACATACCTAGTGAACATGCTGGTGGGGTAAGTTCCTAGAGAGACAGTGGTGTCAAAATTTATGCCTCCCAACATTGTGCTTATATCTAATGGAGAGATAGAACTTGTTAGTCAAGGCCTTGCTATTTTGACAATGTTGTCTATGATGATATAAATCATCGTTGATGCTTATAAATCTAGATCCCTTCTTATATGAATATTTCAACTTGAGAGTACTTTTTTGTCTCATTATGAGTACCTCCCTAGTTTAGAGGGAGTGTTGAAAAATGTAACTAGTGTCGGTCTTCATAATGCAATAAAATGTAATTTTTATCATTAATAGTTATTACTATATTCGTTATTACTATTTCATTTTGGTCAGAGCATGTTATTCATGCTTATAGAGTCAAAAAGAAATTATTTTGAGTCAAGAAAAATGTATTTGAGTCAAGTCCCATTTCGACTTTTGAAAGAAAAAGAAAATGGTTTTTTTTTTTGTCAAAGAATCAATAGAAGACTAAGTCAGCCCTCCTTGAACAAGTCGGCCTGAGAGGCATCTATTCGACCCTCTTGGATAGGTATATATCAGTCAAATAAATCACTTGGAATACCAATCACTTATCATCACAAAACATTGTTTCTTGTGCCAAACAAGAACAAAAGACAACTGGAATTAAAGGGTAGATAAAATATGATTTTTCCATCCTATTTCTGCACACACGTGTGAAGATTTTGTGGCTTCTCTACGAAAATTACAGGTCTGAACTCCATCCTTCACTACATGTCCAAAAATTCTATTATTTGACCTTATTTTAGAGTGTTTAATCAACACTGAATTTTGTTGACTTTGACTTGGTTGGAGGAGATTTGGAGTAGGGTTGACTTGGATATTTGTGACAATCTTGGTCTTGGTATTGGGTCTTGTATATCTCATTTTGATATAATTTTATAAGAGAAGTATTTTTGGGTTTTCCCCCTTATGGGGTTTTTCCCTAGATCGGGGCCTAATTCTTAGTGTTATTTGTTTCCTTGTGATCTTTATGTTTTTCATTTTTGTGTAATTACTTGATGAAGAAGGCAATCTAAGTAATAAGAAGCCAAAAATAATTCACAATTAATTATCAAGTTAAGATAAATCAATCATTTTCTTCTAACACTTGGTTTCTCAACATGAAGTAGGGTAATAGGTCCTATTACATCCAACCTGCAATCTATGATGGGAAATCCTCAATAGTCTCTCTGAAGAAAGATGTCCTATTGAGGGGGTCAAGAATAGGTATGAGGCATCACCAATTTTATATTTGAAGAAGTTTAAATCTTGGTTTGTCAATTTTGGCCCTATGTAGGAAAGAAAACATGGAAGGAGGTGATCCCCTTGGAAGAGATGAAAATGGGAAGGCCACATAAGGCCTTATATAAATATCTAAATCCAAGGACCTCCCTCATAAATAGAGTTAGAAATTTATTGAAAGAGAGCAAAAAATGATCCTTCTAAGTCTTGATAAAGACGATAAAACATCCCTTGAATCTCATAATAAATGGGGCATCTACAGATGGGTGACCCTCTAACTCTATCTCATGTATATGGCAAAGCTAATAAATATTATTAATAAGAGGAAAATATCCCAAGAGAGACAGAAAATGTAGAAAGTCGGATATTAATACATATGCAGAAGATGATATTGAAACTAGTAAGTTCATGAATCCATGACTGTAAGGTCATTTGCATCATCATAATCATTGTCATCATATTCATTATTGTCATCATCACCACCATCATCGTCATCATTATTTTCATCATTGCATTATAATCATAATCACCATTCGTGTCCTCATCATCATCATTATGGACATTGTCATCAATTGTTCATAATTATAGGTGTCATAAGAAATATCATCCACCCAAAAAATGTTACGAGAGCTAGCAAAGGGTTGTTAGGACACATGATATATGCAAGAGAAATAACAACTCTATTTTTTAGAGATGATCGATGATTATTAACATCACTACCATTATCATCGTCATTATAATTCTCATCATCCCCATCATCATAATTAATGTAATTTCTATCATCATTATTGTCATCGTCGTCATGGACATCGTCATCATCATTCTTGCCATTATTATTGTTGATGATGATCAAGATTAAAATAATGATAATGATGATAAGATGATAATGACTTGTAAGATGATGCCAAAGATAATGATTATGATTATGACCATGACAACATTTAAAAATTGGGAAGATTGGCCAAGGTCATTAGCATCACCATCATCAGTGTCATTATAAACCCCATTGTGTTTATCATCATTGTCATTATCACCATAATCAAAATTCATGTCGTCGCCATCATCTTCATTATCATCATCATCATAATTATTGACATTGTCATCAAATGTTCATAGTTGTCAATGTCATAAAAATTATCATCAATGCAAAAAATATGACGAGTGTTAGAAAAGGGATGAAAAAGTGAACAAAAAAAAATGGGGGCAACAATAGACGTAAAATTGGATGAAGAGTGGAAACAACATAAGTAGATGCAAAACAAGACAAAAAAACTGGCACAAACGTAAATGAAAAAGTAGAATCAATAGTTGATGCAAACTTGGACAAAAAATAGGATGCAAACGTGGATGCAAAAGTGGAAGAAAACATGGGTGCAATAATAGGCATAAAACTTAGCAAGAATTGTGGTGAAACAAATGTGGATACAACAATGAATGCAAAAAAGGAAATAAACTTGGATGCAAAAAGGAGGCAAACTTGGATGCAAAAAGGGATGTAAACATGGACCAAACATGGGTGCAATAGTTCACACAAAATTACATGCAAAATTGGACGCATCAGAAGTGGATGTAAAAGTAGATGCAAAATGGGATGAAAAAAACTTAAACAATATTTGATGCAAACTTGGACACAAAAGAGGATGCAAATGTGGATGCAAAAGTGGAAATAAAATGTGGGTTGCAATGGTAGGCACAATATATGTCACAAATTATGGCACAAAAAAAGTGGATGTAATAACAACACAAAAAAAAGATGCAAACTTAGATGCAAGACAAGATTCAATAAGGGATGTAAAAGTGGATGCAAACATGGGTGCAAGAGGAGAAACAAAATTGGATGCAATGGAAGTAGATTGAAAAGTAGATACAAAATGAGACGCAAAACCCAACACAAAAGTGGATGCAAAAATAAATGCAATATTTGATGCAAAAGAGGATGCAAAGATGGATCCAAAATTGGATGAAAACATGGGTACAATAGTAGGTGCAAAACATGGCACAAATTGTGTCACAACAAAAGTGGATGTAATGATAGATGCAAAAAAATAAGAAAATGAAGATGCAAAAGAAGATGTAAAAAGGGATGAAAAAGTGGATGTAAACATGGGTGCAACAATGGATGCAAAATTTGATGCAACAAAATTCGATGCAAAAGTAGATGCAATATGAGACACAAAACCTTATGCAAATCTTGACGCAAAAGTGGATACAAAAGGGATGCAAAAATAGATATAAAAGTCGATGAAAACATAGATGTATATGAGGATGCAATCGTGGACACAATTAGAAGCAAAAATGGGTGCAAATGGAGGTGCCAAACTAGGTGCAAATTATGACACAAGAAAATTGGATGCAATAGTGGATACAATAACAGAAGAAAAACAGGATGTAAATATGGATGCAAAACTAGATGCAAAAGTGGATCCAAAAAAAGTAGATGCAAAACTAGACACAAACCTCGATGCAAAACTTGGCGCAAAGGGGATGCAAAAAATGGATGCAAAAAATGATTTTAAAAATGATGCAAAAGAGGACCCAAGAGATGATGCAAAAGTTGATGCAAGTGTAGGCGCAAAAAGTGGATGCAAAAGTTGGTGAAACAAAATTAGGTGCCAAACTTAATGCAAAACATGGTGCAAATGATGGCACAAAACTTGGCATAAAACCTGGCGTAAAACCTGTTGTAAAACCTGGTGAAAAACCTATTACAATACCTGGTGCAAAACCTATTACAATACCTGGTGCTAAACTTGGTGTAAGACTTGGTGCAAAACTCGGTGCAAACATTTCATCAAGTTTTGCACCATATTTGATAAATGGACACAAATAGCACCAAAAATGGGCTCTATACGTAAAAAAGGAAGCAAAAAGGGATGTTAATCACAAGGTTTTGTTATAGTGACATTGGTGAATAATGAATAGAACAAATAAATGGTTGAGTTATTAAGACTAATGGAATGGTTAACTATGATGAAGGGTAATTCACTAAGTGATTATTATTGTGATTTGGTGTAAATGGGTTAAACATTGTTTATTTCTTGGTGAGGTATAATTTAGTGATTTGACCCTTCTTTGAACTAATAGGACAAACTCGACCAACTAGTGACATGCAAACTTGGGCAAGGAAAATGGAAAGATATTAGAGTATTATCTAGGCCCGCCAAAGGTGGTATTAGAGTAGGGTTTCATGGGAGTTTCATTGACGTTTTGCATGTGAAATGTGTTGTTGGGGCAATTTGTTTTTAATTACATGAGACGAAAATGTGGGCATTGGTGATCCTAGGTCAACTTTTGATGAAAGAACTATTGGGCTTAGTGTTATGGAGAAGGTGTTGATGAACAAGAGTTTTGGTTAGAAATGGACATGAACGAAACCACATGATGTATGGACATAATGCTAGAATTGTTGTACAATATCAATAAGATGTTTAAATGAAGTAGTGGTAGTAGCATACTATTGATGTTGACCTATATGAAGAAATGGATCCTTGAAGGAAAACAAATTTATGGGAGTTCCACGGTGAGGCTTTAATCTCAATGAAGAAGTGGCTTGGCTTAGATAGATTGTTGTTTACCTATAGGATACAATTCATATTCCAAACATATTAGATGAGCTAAGACATGTTGAAGTGTGAGTTCTAGTTGAATGACTCTACGATGAGCCAAGAGTAAGAAAATGTGGTAGAGATGAGCATACAAATGAGAAATGGAGTGTGGTGAATTCATTTATTTATATGGATGGAAGTGGCCAAAGACATCAGGCTAATATAAGTGACCAAATTAGACAATGATATGGCTCAGAATGTCAAGATAGACTAAGTTAAAACAAATATAACAAATGGAAAGGAGTTCCTTGGAGATGTATGGAGCATGACTAGGTTGGGTGAGTCAATAAAATGTGTGGATGTAGACATTTTTCACTAATGGACCTAGTATGGGACAGCTGGTTGAGTTGGATGAATACTTATCACTCCCTAGTGCACTAGTATGGAACAAATTGTTTGAATAGTTTGGATGACTCAGTTATGCTCCATGGTGCGTTAAGGATGTGCCAATAGAATGGAAAAGTGGTGCATTGGATGGAATGATGGGTAATTCAATTTAAGGTTATGTTATGGAAGAATGTTAATGGAATAGTGCATGGTAATGAACTTGGATAATCCAATGAGCATTTCTATTCAAACTTTTGTTGGCTAAATGTTCAATAGAAAAGGCATGGCGATGAACTCAAGTTGGTATAACATAGTAGACATACCTAGTTTGATGGAACATGGGAAGTGTGCATCCTCATGGCTCAGACATTGGGATTGAACTAATTTGAACTAAACTCAACTTGGGCATGATTACAATTGATGCAATGGATAGTTCAATCAAATAAAGGGTGAGTAGGTTGAAGTTGGTGTTGAATAATTTGTCTTAATCGATTGAGGCATGATCCTTGATGAAGCTTCCCAATATCATGGTGGCTTTGTGTACACAAGACAACCAAGATGATTGAAGGTAGCAAACAATGATGATAGATGATGATCAAACAAATTAGGACCCAACCTAGGGCTCCATTGGGTTCACTGGGGGTGGGGGAGCATCTAAGGGTCATTCTCAAAAAAGGAAATAGCTAGAAAAAGTTGCATGTTGTGTAACATCCCTTGTGTTAGCCCCTGATTTTGTAATTATAAAATAAAATAAAGTTTTAACTGGTTTGTATATGGTGTGGGACACACATATCCATAATATCAGGGAGCATTGTGAGTGGTGTTGGCTAGCATAGTTGAATGCACGCCACAAAATAGTTGGCAAGCAATGATAGGGAAAATGAGATGCCCACATTTCCCTACTTTCATGACATGAAGGGGGCGGGAAATGAACAGTCTCTTGTGGGGGCACAAAGAGCCTAAAGGAAAACAAGGGAGGTATTCAAAATGAAGGGAGAGGGAGAGAGAGAACAATAAACAGAAGATTCAAGGAGGAGTAGAACGCTAGACAAGCAAAATGAGAAAAATCTGGAGAAAAGACAAGGTTGAGTGTAGGAGCAAGGAGTTCCATGCTTGAGAAAGTCTGCTCATATTAATGGGACGTAATTCCCAGTAATCAAAGCATGGAAATCATTGTACTATGGTGTCCAACCATGAAAGGTCAGTGGAAGGCTCAATGGAGGAATTAGGTTATGAGTTCCTGTTGAAAAGGGTTGATAAACTACTAAATATTTGTTGTGAAGGTTGATAAACCACTAAGTGCTTTCTAAGAAGGATGATAAACCACTTAGTGCTTTCCAATTAGGCTGATAAACCACTAGGTAGGGTAGCATTACATTGGGGTGCTCGTTAAAAATGGATGATAAACCATTAAGTTCTTGTTCAGGAGGTTGATAAACCACATAATGCTTGCCAAGTAAGCTGATAAACCACCCAGATAGTGAGTTACAAGTTCCTATAATGTTTCCTTGAAAACACAATTGATAAACCACCTATAAAGTAATCCCGTACTCCTGGAAACTAAGCAATACCCCAATTGAACCTGGTTGGATTCACTAAGATAACAATCCCTCATATCGTGGATTTGGCTTGGGGGTGGACAGATGCAAGAAAGACTGTAATGCATTTGGTCTATTGTTGGGTGGAGAGTTGAAGTCTCACCTTTAGTTTCCAACCATCTCTAGTCATTCAAATACGTGTTATGACATATATATGTGTTTGTGCCTTTACGTGTGTGTATTTGAATGTGAATGATTACCATGACTAGTATGTTATTAGTTGTTGTATGGCTTTGTAATGTTCCTTAATGGTCCTTGAAGATTGTTGAATGTCATTGATGTGAAATATGCATTCGATGTTCTTTTGGCTAAGTTGGAATACTAACTTTAAGTGGATGATATGAATGTTCTTGATTATATATGTAATTATGACTGGTTGCATGAATGCATGCAAATAATTATTAATATTGATGCTTTGATGGTAGCATGCTCATAAGTTGAGGCTCATTGTTCTTTCTTAATAATGTTATGCACTATGTGTTGCATAAGAATCTTTCTAGAGTTATAGAACTATGGGTTAAATTTATGTCAATGGTTATGCCCTTAACTCTGTAGAGTTGGTAAGGTTGTGGATTTCCAATGAAAAAGTTGGCTCAGGAACCCCTAGAGATTTTATACATGCATATTGCAAGATATAGGCTTGCATTCAAATGAATAATCCTTAAAACCATTTTATATGACAAAAATTTGAAAATTGGTAAGCTTTTTCGTTTTAGTGTTGGCGTTGTTGGTGATGGCGCAAGACGACATTATTCTTGTTACCTAACGTGAAAAATCACGTTGACCCCCCGCCCTCGGAAAGTGACGTGATCTAAAATGGAGAAGAACTTCTCCTTCCTCAAAATTGATAGTCCTCTAATGCTTTGCAAGTAAACATAAATGGGTCTTATGTAAACAAATTTTATGTTCTCTTCAAGGATGATGAGCCAATTTTGATATGAACTTTAAACAAGCAACATATCATCATGAAACTCATATAGGCAAATAAGAATAGAGAAAAAACATAATTTGTTGATGGAGTTCAGCGCTGTTGGGCTACATCTCTGGGACTACTGAGACAGCTAGACACTCCATAGATTTCAGTGATAAAAGAGTACATGAAATATGTTGACAAATGAGTGGCTAGTTTCCCCTTCAAGGAAACATTCTCCTACAAAGAACTCTCACTCTAAAAAGCATGACCACCTACATTCAGTCATGAAACAATCAACATGGAAAGGGATCTCACATCAAGACCCTGTACTCCATCTGAAAATGAGCATAAATGTGCAACAACTCCATATTGAAGTACTAAAAAGAGCTTTCTTCAAAAAGACATAATTAAAAAAGATGAAAAAGATTTGCACCATAGAAGCCACAGTTGTTGTAGATAACATATGAAGGCTAGAAAACCCCTAAAAGGTCCTCTGCATGCTAAAAAAACCTTTATAACTGCTCCAAACCACTGATTTTACTTAGCACTCAAATACTTAAACCTACAAAAATTCCTTCCAGAAGTGCTCCAATCAGTAAACAAAGGCTTCCATTGGATTCATAATGCCAAAATACCCCTATCTGGGCTCTTTTTAGGCTCAAAAAGCCCAAAAACTCATCAAGTTATGGGTCTCCCCAGTTTCTCCTATTATTCATCCTCCAAATTGGTTGAACCTGCAAATTGAGTGACAAATCCACCCTTTAAATCGCTTGAGAGGTGACAATTTCATACGCATCTGGTGCAAATTTCCGCTTAGTTTAAATTCCCAATAACCTCGTGAGTGAAAAATATGGCCACATGGCGCACCATAGGGCCAAGGATTGGGCCAATGGTCCACCCCCACTGACATTTGGCACCTTTATTGTTGGGTTGGTGCTCGCATGCAATTGATGTGTCCAGGGTTCAGGGCTAACTGCCTGCCCTTGCCGCCGGAGTCCTGGGTAGTGGTCACATAGGGCACTGAGAACCAAGGGCTAGGGCTAACTTATTGCATCCTCTAGCATAACTCCTTTGTCTTGGTCACATGAGTGGCAATGGAACCCAGGGCTAGGGCCTACAACCCTACCCCCTTCGCCAAGCACCCTTTCCACTTTTCGATGATCCTGTGGAGGTGAATACGTCTAGGGTTTAGTCTGCATTCCATTGCATCTTCGTTTGTCTCCATGCCAAGTCCTATGGAGGGTGTATATGACTGGGGGTCAGGGCTCATCACCCATCCCCTCCTCCCAATGTGCCTATGTATAAAATTTAAATACACGTGTGTCCACTATAGGTTAAGAACCAATGTATAGCGAAGATGGTATAGCGATGGGTTATGTTGTGGCAGGTCACCAATTTGATTCCCATCAAGGCCTTCCTGCCATTAACAAATTTTTAGCCAGTGTGGAGGCGCCACGTGGCAGTCTTTGGTTGGGCCACATGGCAGGCTCCCATTAGACCACCAAAAAAAAACTTCGACAATTCAGATTATGACAACCTGCACCTATACAAGCCCGCCACTTCGCAAGTCATGATTGGTCTCGAATGCCTAGTAGGCATGCTAATATCAGTAGTACGGACTGCCCAATCAGTACACCTGCAATTATTTAGTTGTTGACCCAAATGATCAGAACATCATACTTTGTCATACAACATTAGATTGAGGCTATTCAAGCGTCGTTGGAATCAGAACGACGAACACTACGACTTGACGCCAATTTTGAAAGATTCTAGGCACTTTCATTTTTTAGAGAAAATTTGATCTCTGTATCATACCCCCCCTCCCTCCCCTCCACCAGGAACTTTTGGACTCCAAAATTTTATCTTCTCCTAATAAACAAAATGAGGAAAAAGCTCAAAACTTTCTAAATCTCAATCCTTAATGTTATGTTTTCAATTGGTGCCTTCAGGCTCCAATCAAGGTGCTCCACCTATCCTCTGCGTGAATTCCTTACCTTCCTTTCAAGAATCGAGCCATAATTCTTATAACAATGTAGGAACAAAAACATCAATGGAATCTGAACATTATATCCAAACCATCTTTCATGGCTCAAACAACTTCATCTTGAAGTCCCTTTGTTGAAGACAAACTTGAATTTCGATCTTGGAAATCAAAAGCAACTCAATGCTTTCCATGCACTGATTTAAACTTTGCTTTACTAGTCCTCAAACTGTGCTTGTACACAAAAGTACTCTAGTTGTAATATTTCAATGACACATTTGGCTTTGTCCACAAAAATATAGTCATTTCTAGTACAATATTTATTAAAAAAATTATTGATAACAAGCTTCATCTTGAAACACTTGTATCAGTGAGTACATGACATAACTGTAGACATATTGGATGACAAACATTGTTCATCCCAAAAAGTCCTCAAATAATTGGTCTCATAAACAAGCCAACATAACATGACATGTCAATGAAAAACATACTTGTTGCAAATAGTGATTATTCTTGTTTCACTTTACAAAATACCCAATACATGTAATGAATAACAAGTATTTACAATTTACAAAGCAACAAACTATACAAAACAGTCCTCCTAGGTTTATGGGTTGTCTTTCTGCATCTATTATGCTTTGAAGGTTTCCTTAGGAACTATGCTAGTATCCTCTTTGCCCTATTGCTTTCCTTGCATTGGATTTCTTAACCTATTTATCCTTCTTGGGACAAAGTTCTAGTTGAATTTTCCAACACCTTTCATTCCGATGCCCATTCATGTTGCAATGGGTACATAAATACTTTCGCTTGCCCATCGAAAATGAAGTCTTCAAATTTGAGGAAAATTCTTCATGCTTAATGCCAATAATTTGGTCCATTCTTTTGACTATCACTTTGCGTTGCTTACAATCAGCCACACAATGATCAACTGCATCACAAAAAGTGCAAGGATACATGCCCCACAAATAATCAAAATTAGCAACATTTGGACAATTCCCATGACATTTATACTCTTTCTTGGGGTTGTAAATTTGATGATGAGGACTAGACAATGAAATGCAAAGTCCTTTAAAACATTCATCTCCCTTGGGAGACAAATTACCATTATTACTACCATCTTGGTGTGACATATCATCATCTGATTATTTCTTTGCCTCAGAAAGCTTAGAACACTCTCCAAACTCTCTATGACCATAACCCAATCCTTGATATCTTGGTCTCTTCTTCACCTCGATAGGATTGGTGATACCTTGATCATTGATTCAGAGGCCTCCTCCTTCATAACGCATTTGAGCTAGCAACTTCATACCAATGCCTTTATTATGTTTTTCAAAGGCTACAAAAGATGTGTTATTAACATAAACTGAAGAATTTGAACTAGAGATGTTGAATACCTCCTTGGATTTTCCACCCATATTTTCTTTTTTATATGTTGATGATGAATTTGAAGATGACTCAAGCCACCCACTTTTACCAACAGGCATATAATGAGAATATTTGAGATGTTGACAAAAACGCAAGCATCGTTCTCCACATAGGGTCCATAACTTGTGTTTGGCCCATGCCCACAAATTGGCTTCATCTTGGAGGAATTCTTTCTTCTTATTGAGTGGAACTCTCACCAACTTGTTCCTCAAGCACATGCTACAACGGAAGGCACATATGCCTCTTCTCCTCCTCAACAACTTCAAGCAATCTCCTTAATTCAACATTCTCCATTCGAAGATACGAGTTCATCTCCTCTAGCTCTTAGAGACTTTCAAGATTCTTTCCCATACCTGCAACTTGGTCAGAACCAACTCTGGTACCAATTGATCTGAAATTGGACGAGAACTTCTCCTTCCTAAAAATTAATTGTCCTCCAATGCTTTCCAAGTAAACAAAAATGGGTCTTATGTAAGCAAATTTTATATAAACAAGGATGATGAGTTAGTTTTCATATGAACTTGAAACAAGCAACATATCATCATGAAACTCATAAAGGCAAACAAGAAGAGAGACAAAACATAATTTGTTAACAAAGTTCACCCCTCTTGGGATACATCTTTGGGCCTGCTAACACAACTATACCACTCCATAGATTTCAGTGATAAAAGAATACATGAAACATGTTGACAAATGAGTGGCTAGTTTCCCCTTCAAGCAAACATTCTCGTGTAAAGAACTCTCACTCTAAAAAGCATGACCACCTACAGTCAGTCATGAAACAGTCAACATGAAAAGGGATCTCACATCAAAATCCTGTACTCCATCTGAAAATGAGCAAAAATGTACAAAAACTCCACATTTAAGTGCTAAAAATAGCTTTCCTAAAAAAGACATAATGAGAAAATATGAAAAAGAGTTGCACCATAGAAGTCACAACTAATGTAGATAACATATGAAGGCTGGAAAACCCGTACAAGGTCCTCTCCATGCTAAAAAAAACCTTTAGAACTACTCCAAACCACTAATTATACCTGGCACTCAAAGACTCAAACCTGCAAAAATTCCTTTTAGAAGTGCTCCAATCAGTAAACATAGGCTTCCATTGGATTCAAAATTCCCAAAACCCCTATCTGAGCTCTTCTTGGGCTCAATAAGGCAAAAAACTCATCAAGTTATGGCTCTCCCCAATTTCTTTTGATATTCGTCCTCCAATTTCGCTGAACCTGCAAACTAAGTGACAAATTCGCACTTTAGACCGCTCGGGAGGCGATAATTTTGCCCGCATTTGGTGGAAATTATCACTTAGTTTAAATACCCAATAACCTTGTGAGCACAAAAATATGGCCACATGGAACTCCATAAGGCCAGGGGCTGGGCCAACAATACACCCACACCAGCCTTGGCGCCTTTCCCGTCGGGTTGGTGGTCGCATGTGGTTAATGTGGCCGAGGGCCGGGGCTAACCACCTGCCCCCACCGTCGGAGTCCTGGGTATTGGTTACATAAGGCACCGAGAACTGAGGGTTGAGATTAAATACCCACTCCCTCTGACATAAATCCCCCGCCTTGGTCACGTGAGTGGCAATGGAACCTGGGGTTAGGGCCTACAGCCTCGCCCCCTCCGACAAGCACCTTTTCCACTTGCCAATGGTCGTGTGGAGGTGAATACTTCGGGGGGCTAGTCCCCATTCCATTGCAGCTTCATCCATGTACATGCTAGGTCCTATGGAGGATGTATATGATGGAGGGTTAGGGTTCATCACTTAGCCCCTCCTCCTAATGCACCTATGTATAAGCTTTAAATACATGTGTGCCCACTATATGTTAAGAACCAACGTATAGTGAATATGGTAGAGCATTGGGCTATGTTGTGGCAGGTCATCGATTCGATTCTCGTCGAGGACTTCCGGCCCTTAAACAAAATTTTAGCCCGTGTGGAGGTGCCACATGGCGGCCTCTGGTTGGGCCACATGGTAGCCTCTCATTGGACCACCAAAACAAAACTTCAACCAATCAGATTGTGACAACCTACACTTGTATGAGCCCGCCACTTGGAAAGTCATGATTGGTCTCGCATGCCCAATAGGAATGCTGACATCAGTAGTACGGATTGCTCAATCAACAGCCCAGTGAACACATCAGTCAGCAAACCTGCAAATTTTTTAGTTGTTGAGCCAAACGATTAGAACATCATAACTTTGTCATACAACATCGGATTGAGGCGATTCAAGTGTCATTGGAATCAAAACAACGAAAAATACAACTTGAAGTTGGTTTCAAAAGATTCTGGGCACTTTCATTTTTGAGAAAATTTTTGATCTCTAGATCATGATATGTAAGTGAACAAGTGCTATTAATGGATGGCGTGAGACATATTTTCGCCCTCTATCAGTTAACAAGATTATTATCGTCACATTGTGCCTAGTTGGCATGAGGCCTAGCCATATCATGGCGCTATGGCACAGTGGCGGGACGATAATACATACATCTCGAGGAATGGAGATGAGGAATGAAATTTAAAAAATAAATCATGTTGTCAACCCCAGATTTCATATAACATAAAAGCTTAGTTTTGCACTAAGGGCTTAGCCCTTTGGGACCCCTTGAGCAGGCTAAGGTGACAGGTGCCATGTAAGCCAAGCAAGACTACTTGGACACCATGTAGATGGTGATGAAGACATATTATTGATGGGCACCTACTTGGCGTGACATGTGGCAGGTAGAATCCGTGTTGGATGGCCAACGAGTCCATTTTTGGAGGACACTGGGCACCATCAGAGGATGCCATGTGGCAAGGTGACATCACCCTGATGTTAACATGATGAAAACAAGGAGAAAAGGATAGGTGAAAAGGTGCTGGATGACGTGGCTACCAAGTGGCGCCATGGGTCATGCCATGTCAGAGGAAACAGAAGGCACAACATCAATTATTGGCATTCCCGTTAGCACCTTCCATCTGGTGCCTAACAAAGAGTGCTAGATGGGAAAACCCTCTAGCATATAACATTAAAAAATTAGTCTCTTCACATTGATTTGGAATTGTATTCACCTCTCACCTTAGCATGATGGCATTGGGCACACTGGCATGGTGAGAGCCACGTTGGTCTATGAGCGACGTGGCATTGCCATGTATGCCACTTGGGAATGACATGTGGCAATTCATGCTAATGTGGTAGGGATTAAAAGGGCCCAAACTTCAAATCGGCATAAATTTCAATCTCGGGGTCAGATTTAGATACAAATTAGATCACCTGAAATGTCTCGATGAGCCTAACACAATGGTGGCATTCATTTTGAGTTTTGATGAGGTTGGAAAAAGAGGATATTTGTGACCCCATCTTCATAATAAAATTTGAATATTGGGTTAATTTTAACGTAACACCTTCCACAACTTGAGAATAACCCAAGGGGGTGGGGAGGAGTGTTACAAAGTGGTATCAGAGTGAAGGTTCAACACTGGACCTAGAGAGGCTCACATGCACACACCCAAGATGAGTATTTAATCTACTATTTCTTTTATGTATAAAAATGTGTGTTGGTTTTAAACTATAGTTGATATAATGTTTGATTCGATAAAATTACTAATTGGTTAATTTATCTTTAAATCAACATACTAACTGAGATTTGATGTTTCAAAGTGGTTTCACATCAACATTCTTATTGCAAACAAACCAAGGTGATGGATATGTGTTTTTTTGCATATTGTTGGCTAATATTTATGTGTGTCTAACAACACATAAGCAGACATCAAGGAACAACACAAGAGTGAAAAGGATGAGTAGCAGGATGGAGTAGCATGGCACAAATAGATCCCAACATAATAAAGAAGAATATTTGGTTAGGAAAATGAAATAAGAAAACTCATGAAAAATCCTTGTTGGTTCAACTAGACACGGGGACTAAGAGGTGGGTGACAGACATAGTGGAGTCATGCCCAGTGGATATTAGTGGTATGAAAACCACAACTACTCTTAATCAGTGTTAAAGCAATTTAGTGATGTATTCCCAAAAGAAATCTTGATATTACCACCAAGAATAGATATTGACTTTACCATTGAGTTAATTTCATGAACAATGCTAACAACAAAGTGTTGATATTGCATAAGTACACTTGAACTTGTGGAATTTAAAATATAGCTGAAAGAGATGTTGGATAAGCAGTACATTTGACCCAACGTATTACCCTGGGGAGCTCTAGCATTGTTTTTTAGAAAGAAGGATGGCACATTATGGCTATGTATTGACTACCAGTAGCTAAACAATGCTACAATGGAGAACAAGTACCCACTTCCCAGAATTAATGACTTATTTGACTAGCTAGGCGGGGTTGCAGTGTTTTACAAAATAGATTTGAAGTTTGGATACCATCAAATTAGGATTAAAAATAAATATATCCACAAAAAAAACCTTCAGGACAAGATATGGCCACTATGAGTTTGTTGGGGTGCCATTTGGGCTTACGAATGCCCTAGCCACATTCATGTGCTTGATGAACAACGTTGTCAAACCTTATTTGGAAAGAATTGTATTGGTCTTCATAGACGGTATCCTAGTATATACAAAACCGAAGAAGAGCATGAAGGCCACCTAAAAGTTGTATTAGAATTATTGAGGGAGAATAAGTTGTACGCAAAACTCAACAAGTGTGAACTTTTCCAAACCTAGGTTCACTAATTGGGGCATGTCATTTCGAAAGAAGGAGTGGCTCTAGATATGGAAAAGATCAAGGCTATAATGGAGTCGCCCACTGCCTAGAATGTCACAAAGTTCAAAATTTTCATGGGTTTAGCAAGATATTATAGAAGGTTCATACGAGACTTCTCAAGGATCGAGCATCCAATCACTGCTTTACAAAGGAAAGAAATCAAATTTCAGTTGAAACTAGAATGTGCAACCATTTTTTAGCAGCTTAAGAAATTACTCACATGTGCACCTATATTAAGAATAACAGATCCAGAGAAGAACTTTTTGGTTTGCACAGATGCTTGCAATGAAGGACTCTGTGGAGTTTTGATGCAAGAAGGACATGTGGTTTGCTATGAATCAAGGAAATCAAATGAACATTATAAGAATTATGTTATCTATGATTTAGAGCTAGTAGCAATAATGCATGATTTAAAAATGTGGAGGCATTATTTATTGGGGAGAAGGTTTGTGTCGATGACATACCATGGGGGACTAAGATATCTATTTGAGCAACCTAAATTAAATGCTAAACAAGCAAGATGGTTTTCTTTGATCAATGAATTTGATTTTGAGATAAATCACATCAAGGGAAAATGAAATAAGGTAGCAGATGCACTCAGTATGTCTATAAGAGGCTCATTTGGAATCCTTGAGAACTTGTGCAATTGACATCAAGAAAATGATTAAAGAGGCATTTTCTCCTAGTGAACACTACCATTATGTAAAGGAATGTTGGAAGAAGGAACTAGAAGGATTTGTAAGCAAGAGTTACTAGCTCACCAATGACGATATGTTGTTTCTCAAAAATAGAAAGTATGTGCATAATGCGGTTGATCTGAGGAGGCTTATCATGGATGAGTTTCACAAAAGACCTTACCTAGGTCATCCTGGTTATCAGAAGATGATAACAGCCATAAGGAAAATGTATTATTTGACCAAGATTCTAGAAGGATGTTGCTGAATATATTGCCAAGTGTTTGGAATTCCATCAACTAAAGGTAGAATGTAGGCATCCAACAGGATTGTTGCAAACAATCCTAGTCCTTGAGTGGAAGTGGGAAGTCATATCCAGAGAATTCATTACAGGATTACCATAAACATCCAAGCAACGTGATTCCATTATGGTGGTGGTGGAAAAGCTAAGTAAGGTAGCACTTCATAGATGTCAACTCCACTCACAAAGCTATTGATATAACCCAGATATTCCTGAAGGAAATATTTAGGCTACACGGTGTGCCTAAGAAAATTATATCAGATCAAGATGCTAAGTTCACTTCCAATTTTTGGAAGTATTTTCTTGTTGGTTTGGAACCAAACTAGCTTTTAGTACTACTTATCATCCTCAGACATATAGCCAGATAGAAAAAGTGAACATAATTTTGGAGGACATGCTAAGAGTTCATGTCATGCATCAAACAAAGAAGTGGGAATATTGCCTACCATTGGTGGAGTTTGCATACAACAATGGATATCATGAATCACCGGGGATGAGCCCTTTTGAGGCATCGTATGTCTAAAAATGTTACACTCATATCAGTTGGGATGACCTAGTAAACAGAGTTGTTTTTGGACCTGATATGTTGAAGGAAATGGAATAGGAAGTGGTCAAGGTCAGACAAAAAGTAAAGGAAACTCAATATAGACAAAAGAGTTATGCAAACCAATAAAGGGCACAAGGAATTGCAAGTGGGAGAGCATGTGTATCTCTACATCAGATTGAGTAAGAGCTCATTGAAAGTGGGGTCTTGTGCCAAATTGGCACCCAAATTTTGTGAACCATTTCAGATCTTGGAAATCTTGGGTCTAGTGGCCTATATATTGACCTTGCCACCCATAGTGAATGCACATAATGCTTTTCATGTTTCTTTGCTTAGGAAGTATGTACATGATGCTAATCATATTGTTGACTAGCTTGTGATACATGTGTAACCCAAGGGTGAGTTCCAACCAGAACCATTGTGCATCCTTGACCACATGTTAGTGTCGGTATCTTTATCCCTCCGTCAAAGATCAAATCCTCTTGTTGCATTACATTTTAGGTGTCTCACTCAGTCAGCCGCATTCCATTAGGAGCATGGATCATCTGACGGTAGTGGCTTATTGTACATTTGCCCTCATGTCCTTTACCTGTTGGCCCATTTCCTTTTATCAAGATCATCTGCAATCACTTTTGTCTTTAAAATTCCAAGAGTCATTCCTTTAGGGTTTCTCTTTCATTAGGTCTATGGTTTCATCAAAAAGGTCTCCAAAATGTCCAAAGGCACAAGAGCAGGTTCCAGTACAAATAAATTTCATAATTAATTACTCAGAAATGTGTTTTTCCTCAAAACTCTGTTTTGAGGAAAAACAGAGTATTTAAAGTTTTTATTGTATTAATTCATGTATTTTCAGTTCTCTTGTATGTAAATCAGTTCAGAGGAAACCCTGGTCTCCTTCCCAAGCCTGAGTAGCTCCATCCCCTGCAAAGCAAACACAAATCAAGACAAAGTAAGTCATTCAGTTCATCAAAAGGCTCAAATAAAGTGAAAAGCTCAAAAAACAGAGTTGGAAAGTAAAGTCATATTGCAAACATTATAAAGTGGGTTTTTATGAATCAAAAATTAAAAAGCTCTTGGGTATAAATCATTCTCT
Organism: Pinus taeda; assembly: GCA_000404065.3. NCBI lineage: Eukaryota > Viridiplantae > Streptophyta > Pinopsida > Pinales > Pinaceae > Pinus > Pinus taeda. The sequence goes on from APFE031265346.1 coordinate 76,236, forward strand.
CAATTCAAAAGCTCATTTTTATTCAAGAAACAAGGTTGAGCAATGTGAAAGCCGTGTTTGAGCAAAGGAAGTGAATTTGGAGAGAAACTGTATGAATTCGTGGGCACAACGCACTGGGTGAGTGGCGCGGCGCATACAAGAGGCGTGGCGCATACAGTTGCTCTCCTTAGTGTTAAATTGAACTGGCATGGCGCACATAGTGGGCGCGACGCGTTGGGTTTGAGGCGTGGCGCATAGAGCTTCCAAGCCCGTTCCTCTCAAAAACACCCTCAAATCACCAAAATCGCTCAAAATTTCCAGTTTGAAAGTAAGTTAAGGTCTCTTCCTTGCTAGTGAAGGAGTGTTTCATAAAATTTATGGTGGTTGTGTAAAGAAAAAATCAAACCCTACTTCCTTGCCATTTCTCAAAAATATTGCTTAGGGTTTGTACTTTTCATTTTTCTGCCAAGTTCTTCTTCCACTCCATTTTCCCACTCTTCCATTCATTCTCTTAGCTTATCCACCCATTCCCTAACTCCCATATTCAGTCATCCCTATCCCCAATCCTCATTTTCCCAAATCCTAAATGGAAATCCCTAAACCCTAAATTGTTGTTCCTAAAGCTACATATCACTTCCTAATCCCCTGTTTCCCAAACAAAACCCTGTCCTAACAATCCCAAAATCCCTCATATTATCTCCCTTCACAGTCCCTCATATACTTTTCCCTTGGTGGCGGAAAATAAAAAACACCATAAATTTCCTACTACTCACTAAGAAAACTCACTCACTAGCAAAAATGGAGTCTGATCCTTCAGATGACCGTGATGAAGAGACACACAGTGACTCTCCTACAGAGGTACATGCACCAAGGAGGCCTCATAAGGGTGGCAAACATATACGAGAGGAACCTACTACCCTTGCTGAGCTACAGGCCTGCCCTCTCGCCATCACATGCTTCCAACACCAATCCTCCTATGAGTGATGTGAGATGGTTGCTAGAGTTCAATATCGCCATGAGTTGGCCTGGTTGTTTGTGCTTCATTTACATAATGGTCAAGCCACTTTAGCTGGTTTAACATTCACTTTAACACCAGAATCTATTTCTCTAGCAACCGATATTCCTAATATTGGATAGAATTGGAATAAGAGGCAGCAAATTGACAGGCAACATTATGAACCATACATCAAGCCCGGTTATTTGAGACAACTCAGCAGAGTTTTTCCCTTTCGGTACCTGAAAGATTCATATGCTCCTTTGATGAAACTGATAAAGAAGTATTTCAGCTGCGAGAGCCGGTTTTCTCGCCTCTATGCCTATCATATCCGGTTGTTGATGCACTTTACCAGGGTGAGAATGATGAATCTCCCCTACTTCATGTGCCGAAATATTGAGAATATGACCACCCTAGTACAATGCAAGACTCCTCAGTAGTAGTTCAACAATATATATCATTTTGCTGTCATTAAAACTGTGGTCGTACATCAGCTCAGTTTGCAGGGCATCACGTGGGAGGAGTTCATTTCTCATGAGTTCTTCACAGCTCCTTAGGGAACCTCCAGAGGCTTTGCATGAGATAGGTGGACCTTCATATCAGCAGGAGGGTCATGAAACACAGACCGCTAGTATGCCAGTGTTTACCACCTATCAAAAGGGCACTAGATGGTTGTTTGCAGTAGCAAAGCGAGTATTATCTCCACCCGAGGTGGAAGGGGTCTCGCTTCCTTCATCAGCATAGCAGGTTCAGGACATAGGCAAGAGGCAATTACAGGATGAGGGGCCTTCAGGTGAGCAGGAGACTGATTTCATTCTTATTGAGGACAATGATATTGATTTGGGCCCACAAAGCTCAAAACTCAAAGAGGTCATCCCTCGGGCAACAGGCAGATATCAATGATTTGTACCTAAATTTGGAAAGGGCTAAGTGGATAATAAAGTACCTAGAGCAAAGAAACAAGCAGCTTGAGGATCAACAAGTAATTATGGAGTTGTAAAACATACGAGAAAATCACCAGGTTGCCAAAAGGAGGAAGGTGGAGCTCACATCGCTGGAGCAAGAAATTAATTCCGATCGAGAATCATGGCTTGAAAGAGTTAATATCCACTTAGAAAGGTTGTTGGAGAAGGCCAACAGGGAGAAGACATTGTTGATGCATATGGCTTATCATTACATGGCGAGAAACAAAATCTGCAAGGCAAGAATCAGGAGCTTGAAAGCAAAGTTAAAGAGGGCATAGAGGAGGCGAAAGGAGCACGATAGACTTAAAATATTGGATGAGGCTTCCTTGGCCCAACACAGCTTTTGATAGAGAAGACTCAGCCCAAATTTCGAAAAATTTGGGACACTTTTTGCATTTTTTGAAATTTTGGCACAAAAAACAGAATTTTCCGCCTTATGCGCCATGCCACCTGGCGCTTGCTTTTGATGGGAGCCTCCAAATGACAAAACCTTAGCATTTTTGGATTTGGCATGAAAACATATGCTTGCCTACCAATGGCCAAGAAATTTTGACAGGTTTTGAGCCCTCAAAAGGGTTGAAAACACTCAAAAAATGACCTCATTGCCCCTATTTTGATACACGGGGAGCAGTGTTGGGAGAACTCAATTTTGGAGGGGCAAATGGAGGCCAAATTCAAAAATTCCACTTGGGTTGGAAATTAGACAGGTATACCTTTCCAACAAGAACACTTGGAGCAAACTTGGACACCAGGAAGGCCTCCAAAAGTGGCTGCAAACAGGCGCTATGCATAGGGACATCAGCGCCGCGCATTGGGTAAATTTTGCTCAGTTTGACCAAGAAACACTCTGTTTTTTGCCTAGATTTTGACAGTTTGACTTTTTCTCCTTCTCAATGTCAAACTTGTGATGTAATTTAATGTAAATTGATGGATCATGATGTAAATATTTCAAATTTTCACTCATGGAGATAAATTCATCTATCAAAAATTTGTTGGCAATTGAATGAATCAGTTCCCTAGTTTCTAGAGGCAAGCTGTTCCACTGCCTAATTTGTAGTTCTCAGTTTAGAATTGGTTGGAACAACTCCTAAACTTGTGAGCTCGACTCCTAGAGGCTAGGATGAGTTATGGTTTTTTCTATATCTTGTGATTTTTCAGTCACTAGCATGGTTGGACTCTTGAGAAAGCAATGAGCTTTATTGTATACTCATATCAGCAGTTTTGGCTAAGGAATAGAGACCAGGGTTTGCAGTGCTCTTTGGGATTCATGTGGCATTTTTTTTTGCTACAGTTCTTTCTTCTGTAATTGTGAATTTACTTATGTGTTACGTATGCCATTATCTATCTTGGTTCTTCTTAACATGATCACAATCTCCACTAGCAAGGTTGGAATCAGAAGGATTTGAAACAAATGGCCGGTGTAATCTATTCAAGAAGAAGTGTTGCATCTGAGAGTCTTTCAGAAATGATATTTCATCGGGCAAAATAATGCACAAAGGGGAATCATGGGAGGAAACCCTAATTTTACCTAGTTCATGGATCTCATCAAGATTGTGAGAACCTAAAATAACCATCAGTAGAAGATGAAGTGCCTCACCTTCTTGACAAGTCCCTAAAATTTTAAAATGTGGATCTTAAAAGTTTGGTGGCTTAGTGAGATCAACAAGTGGATATGAATAAATATCATCAGTAATATTAGTGAACACGTTATTAATAGGATGACAATCATTAAATCCATTAATTTGATAAGGTTCGATAGCTAACACATGAGACTCTTCAAGGAATAAGAATGAAGATGAATATACAAAAGGACTCTCTTCAACTTTTCGAGATGTAGAATCTTCCTCTTCACCTGTTAAAGATTGCAGATAGAAAAGATTGTGAACACGAGATTCAATGTTTTCATCTTTTATTGTGAGACAACACTATCATATACCTAATTGCAATCTAAATTAACTAGATGAAAATCTAAAGGATTTAGAGAAGTCGCTACTGTAGTAGACTTATAAAATAAATCAAGGTACAAAATATTAAAATACTCAGGGGAAGCGACATCACTTTCAACCAAATTTGGTTCAAGACTCAAATCCTGCACAATAGTGTCAGCTTGAGGAAGAAATGGATTAGCATGCATGTTATACTCCATGGATTTAATAAGGCATTCAGTTTTATCTGAGACAACACCTAGGTCATTGCAAACAAAGATTCAGGCATATGCTTAATGATTTTAAGTTGGGTCTTATCATCAGGGAGGTGTTTTATCAACTTGATTCTAAGGTTATCCAATTTCATCACGATGAATGAGAGGTTCAGAAGCAATACAAATTAGTTCCTTACCATTCAAATCCTCTTCGTCACCTATATTATTAATAAATAAAAAATTTCATTGGGTAATGAAGCTATAGGAGGATGAGGAATTTAACAATTGGTAATTTTATCCTTAGAGGCTTTATACTTTTCCCGACTCACAGAAGTTGGAAAGACGAATGTAGGGATAATATTTGGATGATTTATCACTTGCAGATTACCAAAATTATAACGTCAACATGATTCATCTCAGATTCAAATTGTTGTAGAGATAAGCAAACAAATTGTTGAATTTTTTCATTCAAATACATCCAATCCAAATTTCTCTAAAGAAATAGATAACAAAGGTGAACAAACCTATCAATAAAATATTCCAAAGATTCAATTGGTTTCTATATAAGCTCATTAATTTTTTTAAACAGACTTTGAAAATCATACATGTTGAAAGCTTGACGGACATCCTTGACGAATTACTCAAAAGAATGGATGGACACAACTTACAATGTTTTGCAACATTCCATGACATGACCTCTAAGAAGTATCAACCCTAGTTGATTCTACGTGTAAAAAATAAATAAGATCAAGGTCAAAATACACGTATTCCAAGTTGAATGTTGGGAAAGACATCCTAGTGGGTGTTCATTTGGTTTATTATGGCTAAAGGAAATTGGAAAAGGCATTAGAAAAGGCATTTGAAAAGGCAAGAGGCATTAATTGGCATTTTATTTATGGAAATATTGGAAATTGGGAGAAAAGGAAGGTGGAAGGTCACGTGTTGCATGTGAGGAGGAAAAATAAGGAAAATAATGGAAAATGAAGAAAATAGAGGCCTCATTGATAAAAAGGATTCCAAGGACCAGTTTATGGACTTTTGACAGTTTAGTTTTGGAGCTCTCTCTCTATTCTCTCTACTTTATCATACTTTCACACATTTAGATTATTATTGGAGCACTTTAGGATTGAGGAAAGGAAGGCAAAGGAAGGACAAGAAAGTAAAGTGAAGAAAATATCATGCAAGGAAGAGAGGGATCAAGTGGCTATAACATGATTACTTGCAGGTATTGAGGTGATGTACAATTTCCTTGTTAGTTTTGGCATGCATGGTACGTGCATGTGTGTACTTGGTTCTCTTGTTGTCATTGTTGATGAGCACCAGTATTGCAGCAAGAATGCTGCAACTCCTAGGGATACCAACTTTACTTTATCAACCCGAGGTTCGTACAAACTCGGAGGTGACAGTGCTTTGGAAGGTGGTGTAGGGCTTATGGAAGGTGAATGGTGGGAGAAACAAGGAAAGGGAGTGACCAAGACTTCTTGAAAGCTCAAAACAGAGTTTGTAAGATGGTTGGATTTGTTCAACAAATTTGGAAAGTTGTTCTTATGGAAGGATGAATTGTTTGAGGGACTTAGTGGGGAAAGTGATGATCATGGATGGATGAGGTTAGGATGGGGTTGCTGGTCATGAGATTTCCCTACACTATTGGAACTCCTACACTGCATCAATCACTTCCATTTACCCATGAATCATGTCAAATAAGAACGATTTTCAATCAACTAAAGAAGACATAATTTCATTATCTAGTTGCCTAATTTATGCATGGTAATACTTGCAGAATGATATGAAACACTAGGAGATCTAATGCAAGGCTGAAGATATCAAAATGACAATTGAATCCTATTCTTGAAATGAAAAGATGCTGGCCTAAGTAGCAGAAAACCCTAAATTCCATGAGAAATCATAATTCTATCTTTTTGGGGCTGCATAGGAGCTCTTTCCTCAAACCATGGTCCCTGAAGGGAGAAGTGAGGCCAAATCCACCTGCTAACAAATTTTTGGTATTCCTTTATCTTTCTAAGCTACTACTAAAGTAATGCACAAATGGAATCAAACTAATCCAAATTCAAAACTACTTGCAATGAAATAATGCTAAAACCAATTCAACCATTAATCTATGAAATCAACTAAGCATACAAATACAAGAAGAGGAGCCTTTGTTGCTAGCGTTGGGCCCTAACCCAAGAGCTTCAACCCTCTGAGTCAACTCAGTGCTGGATCAAGGAAATGCTCATTCTCATTATCATATCAGAAAAATTACATAACAATGTTTTCCACAAGTTTTGAACTTGAAAATTCTTAGTGCTCTTACATAAAAAATCCGAATACTAATGAGGTTCTAAGCCTCCTTATTTATACAACTGAAGTCTCCAACAACTTCCATAAATCTAGGGAGGATCGGCTCCCAAACTCAAGATGAATTGGCTCTTAACTATCACTGGCTTAACTGCCTTTTGATATTCATGACTCGGTTGCTTGCAACTCCGAGCTAGTGTGATTTGATGGAGGAATATTCAAATGAGTGAGGATTAAATGAGGAGGATCTATCTCCTACAATATCTCGTCCTTATCTCATTTGAGTTTCTACCCTTAATTAGCCAAAATTTCCATGATTTTCTCTCAAAAACTTGTAATCAATGCACATTAGTCCACTAGACATAACATCTTACTTTTACTCATCTCATTAACCAAAATATAATCAAAATATGTAAGGAATTATGAGAAGAGTTGATTTAAATAAGCTTGGAGGTGTATTAAGGTCCATATAGTTACCCAATGATGAGGTTCATCATCATCCCCCTACTGAATGTGTTGCTCATCCTCTGAGCAACTCAATCTATATCCATGTCCTTGATTGCTCTAGTGGCTTCCCTGACATCCCATGCTTCTGCTACATTTTCCTCTTCCTGTGAATAGATTCCTACCTTCCTCTCTATCTCTTCCCACTGCTTTCTTTCTTCCTATTCCTTCCTTCCTTCCAACATTCCTAAGAGCAGTGGTGGACTAAGTCTCAAGACAATCCAATTGACTTTGAGTCTTTGTAGAACTTGCTTGTACATGGGTGTTCTGTTTACTTCCTCTCTCATTCTCTGAGGAGCATGGTATTCTCTAACTTTCAGGTTGTAGGGAAAGGTGTTCCATCTCCTTTGGCAAGCTTGCATGCTATCATCTCCTAACAACCTGAACATGTCTTCAAAGTGTGTGACTGCTTGCTCTTGGGTAGCAAGGTACCTAGGTGCAAGCTTAAGATCATTTAGAAGCATGTTGTGGGTGTTGATGGAAGTCATTGGGTTAGATTTCTCAACTCTTGTCATGAGGGGTTCTATCTCTTCTCTTGCCATTACCTTCTTCATATTTTCAGCTCTTTCCTCCTCATGATTCATCCATGATGCCAAGGACATCAATTGCAAGTCCCCTAGTTTTGAATTTGGGTCCCACACATTCAAATCTGTCAAGGCCAAGTTGTGTAGGTAAAACTCAGACATTTGTGCTCTATCTTCCAGGGTGCTTTGATCACAGAGATAAATGAATTGTCTGTAGTCTTGGAAAGGCATAATGCCTCTTTGTGCTAAAGTCTTAATTTGGAACTGTAGCCACTTTTCCTTAAGATACAAGGCATACGTCTTTGTTGGCATCCTGTACTGGATTGCCTTTAAGGATAAAATGGCCATAACTGCCAACTAGCTTTCCCTTTCTTGTAACTCTCCCCTTAGCCATGCATTCTCTGCTTCCAACTGAGAGTTCATCATTGCCTCTCCGTCCCTTATGCTGCTCAGTTCTCTGCCCATCTCCTTTACCTTCTCCTCCATGTGGCCCACATCCTCCACTCCTTTGGATTTGGAAATTTGCATCCACCTGTGTGTTCTTGCCCTTTCTTTTTCAAGCTCAAAGAATAAGGGGATGACAAATTTATGTGGGATGACCCTACCCCCTTCAATGAACCTATAGTAAGAGTCGAGGTTGGGTTGAGGGCTAGGTTCTCTTCTAGGTCTTCCTTCTTTGTTTCTTGCTGAGTGATACCTTCTTGGTCCATTTTATGAGTTTCCCGTATGTTTAGCAGAGTTTCCTGTAGGATGGCCTCTGCTTCCTATAAATCCTTTTGTGTCTCCTGTAGGAGACCATTTCCCTTGGATGAGGCAGACCTTGCGACAGGCCTCCTAACATAGGTGATGGGAGTTTTGGGAGAGGTTTGTCCTAATGATCCTTCTCCATGATGTTTCTCAAGAGGAGTTATCTTTTCTTTCTACTTTGGTGTGTCTTCAATGACAATAGTAATTTTGGTGGAGGTTTGAGATCTTCCTTGCTTGATTCTTGTGTTTTTTCTTGTCCTAAAGTACAATGGGGTTTATCTCTGTATCTTCCCTTTTTGCTTGATAAGTGTACTTAGGGAAGTAAGAGCAGCTGCTGCCTCTTTCTTAGTGGGTTATGGAGACACCCTTGGTGATTCTTCCCCTTATTTTCCTTGAACTGTGGACTTCTGTTCTTCCTTGCCTTTTGTTTCCTGTTTTCCATTCTCCTTCTCATCCTTGTCTTTCTCATCCTCTTCTTCCTCCAGTTCCTCACTCTGTTCATATGTTTCTTGTTTTGCTTCTTATTTTGTCTCTTCCTCATTTTCCTCCTCTTTTTCCTTCTCTGTTTCCTCTTCATCCCTTTCACTAGTAGTGGGGATTTTGTCATATTCAAGAGCCTTTATTTCTCCCTCTCCCTGCATGTCTCTGAAAGTTGTCCATGTAAGAGGGAGTCTTAGGTTTTGGAGAACATCTTCTAGGATAAGTTTGATTAACCCATGATGGGCTTGCTATTGATGTTTTCCTTCCTGAACTTTGATGCTCATATCTATCATTGATTGAAGAAGAAAGTAGGGTATGCTTAGTCTGTTTTGAGGAGGTGTGTCTGCTCCAAATCTCAGCTCTTGGAGAAGCTTGAAATGCTATCCATACACCACACTATATCTCCCTTCACATGATATATATTTAATAAGGTGGTAGCTAATTTCATTCCAAGGGTATGGAAGGCTTTCTCTTCTGACCCCATTTTCGTCCTCCATTTCCTTCTCCCCTTCCACAAATAATTTCTTCTTTGTAAGGGTGTTGTTACTCTTATCTTATTTTCTCCAAGGCAACCCTAAAGGAAGTGGGGTGATTCTTCTTATGATTTTAGGGGTGATTTCTACTGATAGGCCTTTCACCACGTAGTGGCATGGGTCCTAATAAGGGGTATGAGTGAGAGAGAAAAGTCTCTGGCCACCTGTTGATGCCTCGAAAATCGCTGCAACAACATTGGGGAAACCACCCGGTCCGGACCTTAGTACAGCTCCTTTTCCGTTTGGGATAGTGGCTCCGACCGGGGATAATGGGACCAGTTTCCCAGCAATAGATAAAATGGGATGAGTGAATGCTTTATAAATAACACTAGTGATAGGT
>APFE031265346.1:88892-99344 GCA_000404065.3 Pinus taeda
TTGCTCCCTTGCTGCTATCCTATGGAGGAAAGAGTCGGCCAAATCCTTGAGAGTGCATTCCGACTTCTTCAATGAATCTGCGGTAGCTTCTTCTACCGTCTGCGTTGGTTTCTCTGCCTCGATCAAGTCATAAGTTCCTTGCCAAGTTACTCTGGCAAGGCCTGCGCATGTGGTGTCGGATATTAGGCCCTTTTTGCTGTTTACTACGGCTTGTCCTGCAGCTGGTGGGTTGGAAACACCTGCAACTTTCTTCGACTTTTTACCCATCATGCCCGAATCCCTGAGTAAGACTGTATTCTGCACAAAGAGGCAATTTTTGGCGTAACACAGAGATAGCAAATAAAACTCACAGTTGGTAGCAAATGAATAAATGAACGTTGATATACTTTGCTTTTGTAAAACCGGCGCGGAGACAATCTATAGGCAGATCTTAAGACATGGATCCATTAAGTGATCGTATAGAGTCTGCCACCTTATAAATGCCCATTATATCAATATTTGGTCGAAAGATCGCTTAAAGCATGCAATGGACGTATTGGCGGCCGAGCGGGAGTGATTATGCCTTAAATAACATTAAATCGGGCTTTCCAATCACTTTAATGGCTTTCTATCAAAAACTGTGCCTTATCGCATCGCATCGGGGGGGAATAACATGACTGGCTTTAGCAATGCCTTGAGTATCGCCGATCGCCGATTGCGATATCGCATCGGCGAAAGGCATATGCGCATTAAGAATGAAAGAAGGGGACCCGCCGATCGCCGATTGCGATATCGCATCGGCGAAAGGCATATGCGCAATGGTTTTAAAATAAAGGGGATGTGCCGATTGCCGATCGCTGATAGCCTATCGCGTCGGGGCTTTGATATGGGGTGCTTTAGTGGTGCATGCGGATATCGCCGATCGCCGATCGCCGAACACTATATCGCATCAGCAAAAAGTCCTTAAGCCATTTGTTGCATCCTTCATGTTATTGCGATATGCGATCTTGCGATCACTTATCGCAATAACCGAATATTTGCTTTATTTCCTTTTTAAATAGATATTGCTTTAAAGGGCTTATTCATAAAGCGCTCCTTTGATTATCGGACTTTTATAAAGTAAAAGTTTTGATATCAATTTTATTTTCAAAGGGACCCATTTCATATTTTAATGTTTTTTATGAATAAAAATAACATGAAATGGGGGGTTGTTTGCAAAGCACAACCCCACCTCATCATTGTATCCCATCATTATTTCAAAGAAACCCATCCAATTGTGCCTTGTGAATATTTCTACTACAGGAGGGTGCTGATGAATTCTTACTGTGTTTATGGGTTCCCTCTTGTTAAAACCCCCTGTCATTTTTCTTTGGTAATTGTGGAGGATTGTATGGGTATAATTCAAGACTATAGTGGTTGAGATAGATTAAATGAGAACACTGCAATATAATTCTCCTAGACTGCAACTTCCTTTAACTAAATGGAGGCTTTTTTCTTTATTTTTAACTAGAAAAGATGGGAAGGTATAGCTCCTAACTCCTGGTTGCAATCTGATGAGGGAAAACTTTGATCCTTCCTCCTTAAATGCCCACTGATAATTCTGTAGATGACTGCTCTGTATCCTGTAGGTCTTTCTATAGGATCTTGTAGGTGCCTTTGCGCTGCAAAATACTCACTGTCTTTCTTGTAGGTGCTACTTCAAGAGGCCGAGAGAAACCTTATTTCGATGAATCCTTCAGATTGCAAATGCCTACTTTTCATGGAAATCAATGTTTTATTTCCTCATATGGGTGATTGTGTGGGATGGTGTGCTGGCTGCCGAAGTACGAGCACCCACTTTTGGACCGTTGGTCCCACTATCACTCCACCATTCCTCCTTACATCATAATCATCTCCCTCTTCGATCATATGTAATTTAACCATTTTTGGCCTTATCTCCTTTTTCCTCTAATTTGATTGCTGCCATGTGTGGAGTTGTCTAACCGTTTTCTCCTCGTCGACTGGCTGAAGTTGGCTAAGTTAACTGGCCACCTTTTCTTATAAAACTAACTCTTGAATAATCCTACATTTTTTTATCATATCGTGCTAACGAGAGAGTATAGGCAAGATGACATACCTGTGGGTAAGATGCTTGATGATGCTGCTTGTTGGAGGATGATGTCCATGTGCTGTGTATTTGTTGCATATTTTTTTGTATTGGCCTCTTTTGATGCTTGTTTTCCTTGATGTGTAGGTACTGGAGAGTGATGCTGATGATCCTGTTGCTGCTGCTGAGCTCTGGAGGAGCTTCCTTGACATTGGGATCCCTATGCTGGAGATGACTGCAACCCTATGAAATTTCCTTTTATTGGATAGGTTGCTACAGGATTTCTTATAGGAAACCTACAAGATGTCTTGTAGCTGTCTGTCCCCTAAAATTATTCTTTTCTTCACTTATGGAGCATGAGGATTGTTTTCATGGGTAGAGAAGGGGTCTAGTGATTGGTAGGTGAGAGGTATAGCCTCCAGGTATTGTCCCCTTGTCCTCTGTTCTCACCCTCGTATATTTGTGTGTTTTTTTTCTTCTTCTTTGAAAACCGTAATATTTTTGGAATTGAATTATTGGATGATTGTAGGGGTAACATGGTGGTGAGAGGCATGGTGATGAGGTGGTGGAATGAAAATTTTATTTTTTGACATAGGATGGTCATCCCCTTGCTCTACGGTCACTTTTCTTGGGATTCCCAAGCCACTGTAATTTCTACAGGAAACTCTTGTAGGTTTCTAGGGAATCATATAGAAAACACAAAGCCTGTGTAAACTGACCTGGAGGAGTTCCTAAATGGAGGGATTGATGGATGATGAAGAATATGAGATAGAGGAAAGAAATATGGATTGTACAGGTCCTTCCGCTCCTTTCAAGTTACTCCGATCCTCCTTTTGCTGACTGTTATCAATCAAAAATTTTCCTTAGAAGTTTTGGAAGAAGGGAAGGCTTTGAGGTAACCACAAACCAACTTTTAAGCATAGGCTCTAGCCAACCTATGGCTTAGAGAGGGATCTCTCTATGTAATTTAGCTATGTTTTCTTAGATATTAGGCTAGTTCTAGAGTTTAGGGGGGTTTTTGTTCTGTATGAAGATTTGGTGGTGGAATCCTTAAAACATGCAGATAGGTTGATGCCTTTAGGCCATTGGGCAATGGAGTCAAAGAAGGGGCAGCAAAGCTGGAATTAAATCACTAAAGGGAATGTTCAAGGGGCAAGATAACAGAGTGAAGCACAAATCCTTGGACTAAATGGTGAAATGAGTCTTAACGGAGGTGAGAGGGAAATCAAGAATCCTTAGACTGAGGCTAAGATGGGGGAACATCAATGAATCATGAGTAAAGGGAAATTAAGAATCATTTACTATAGACCAGAGGAGAAACTACAGAAACTAAGGAGAAGTTAAGAATTCCCTAGCTAAGATAGTTTAAGAGAAAACATTAAGAATGTACAACAACAGGACATAGTGCAGTTAAGAAAATTCTGAAATAATATTCAAGTTAAAACATTCAGACTTTTGAAACATTTAAGATTATGAAAAAACTTTAAGAGAGATCAAACAACACAAGAGAATTACTCATTTGTACTCCACTTTACACGTGAATCCCTTGAAATATCTGATCTTTATTCATCAATCCAGCATGTTGGCCCAGTCAGTGATACAAAAGCTTTTACAGTCTTTGAACAAAATTCTATTGAAAGTATAAGAATCCACCCTACATACTTCGATTTGTGAAGTATTTATACAAAATCTTTTTACAAAATATCCCAAACTAACTTAGGAATTAATCTAGGAAATTCAAAATATCTTCTCGCAGGAAGATAGTGACAACTATTGAACTGTTTTCTTGCTGCCCTTTTTATTGTGGTTTAGCTGGAAGTTTATGGTTACTAATACTATGTGCTGGTCAAAGGGTACTGTCTTCTATACTGATACTCTTTGACACAGAAACTCTTTGATCCTGTAACCATTTGACTATGATGCCCTTTTACCTCATTGATTGTGTGTTTGACCTTTAACTGTATTCTACTATAGTAAGTCAGTCAACTTTTCCCATTCTTGATTTGTTGGTAACCAGATACTCAACATTCTCTGGTAAGTTTCATCTGCCTTAGTGTATTTGGAAAATGAAGGCTTACAAATAGATGTTTTACCTCATGCTGGAGGTAAAATAGATTTTCAAAGGCACTGTACAGTACCTTTCCTGTTGGTATTCCTGAAACTTGTGAAGTAGCCACTTGCTGCTTTGCTACATCCTTGAGTTTGTTGTTGTAATATCCTTGTTCCATAAGTTTATCATGAATGACTAAGGGATTAGGTAATCCCTTTTCCTTTAGCTTATCAAACTTAGCCATGAACCCGCCCACGACTAATTGCATTTCCTTGCTCTTTTCCTCTAACTTATGCATAAGTCCCCTCTTGGTGAGGACTTTCTTTACCTCCAGAATAGTAGCAGTCCTATCTTCAATTTTCAGTTTCTATATTTGGTACTTGTTCTTTGAATTTAAGAAATGGATGAGCCTGGTAGAATCTCTATGCCTGTTGCCTAATTCTATCTTCAGTTTCTCAATAGCCTCTGTTATTAATCTTATGAGATCAATCTGCTCGAATATGACCTATATGGATGGCCAGATATCAGTGACAGAGTCAATGAAATTGGTCCACAGTTTTTCCTTGGCTTCTCCAAGAGGCTCCTTTAGTGTCAAGTCTCTTTCCATTAACTTGAGCTTTTCCTTTATCCTTGTAGCCTTCTGTTCCTCTTCTTTATGCACAATCTTGGCAAGATTATAGTCTGTTTCTAAGCTTGCCACCTGTTCCTTTAGCTTGTTTATCTCGTTTGTCTGAATATACATTTTTTCCATGGCATGAACAAGCTTGGCTGCTTCATCTATTGCTATACCTGCTGCTGTTGTAGAAGTTGCTGATGTAGATGTTGCAATGGTGATGGGTAAGGTAGTACTTATAGGAGTTTTTGGAGCCAATGTAGTTGCCAATGTAGATGGTACTACAGTAGTTACCGTAGGGATTATAGTTGTTGGTGTGGTCGCTACTTCACCTTGCTTCAATTGGATTAAGGCATCCAATTCCTTCTCCGTGCTCCTCAACTAATCATTCAACTTGAGGACTAAATCCATTAAGTCCTCATGCTGAGTTTGAGACTGTAACACCTCCTGTGTTTGTGGATGATGCAAGGAGGATATCTTTAGTTGCTTCTTTAGTTAAGCAATGTCCTTGTTCTTTTGTTTTATCAACTCCTTTGTTGCTTTGATATCTTTGGGATCATGTCCCATCTCTATGATGAAGTCTTCCAGAGACTTGATTATGTTATCCTTGGCTTGTGATGAAGCCTGTTGAAGCTGATACTGAGCTGAGATGTTGTTCAGGGAACTTTGCAGTTGATGAACAACTATGGACTTCCCTGTCAGGGTAGAGTAGATCATTTCTCCAGTCTGCTTGTGAATCTCTATTTGGTCCACAGGGTGAATATCCCTGGCCAACACCTCAACATCAACTTTCTTATAGTCAGTGGGTTCCCTTGGTTGCTGCATAGTTGGTTGAATGAAGGACACCTGCATCTTCCCCTCTTTGACGTCAAAGGCTGACATCAATCTATTCTGACCTGGAGTAGAAAGTTTGAAAATCTGAGCATATGCCTCAACTTTCAACCTTTCATTCCTCATTTTTATCTCTTTGAATCTGTCTTTGATGCTTTTATCCTGGTCTACTGGTCTGCTGAAAGATGAGGCCTCTACACTCATCTGTCTCTGTATCATTTGGGTTCCTGAGGATGATGGGGGTTGTGTTTCCTTTGAAGGAGCAGTACCTTTACTCCTTTCTGGATGAGAATTAGTTATTTCAACTGAGCCATCGGTGTCTTCCTGTTTTGACACAGGATTTAGTCTAGTCCTTTTGCTTTGGCCTCTTTCATATAGAACATTGAAGGCTTGTGTCCCTGAACTTGATCCTTCCTCCCTGCCCCTTTTGGGATTTTTCTCCTCATTCAGAGGAGTCTGCATGATAGGGGGAGTGCTCATTGTACCTTCCTGAGGTGGTACCTGCAGAAATGAGTTTTCATCGAGTTGATTTTCTAGAATAACGTGTTTTCCACAACAACTTCAGTATTGTCCTTGTCCTCTAAAGTGTTTACCACCCATTGCAATTGGTTGGCATACTTTTCTATCTCAGGGATACGGTGATGGATATAGGGAGCCATCTTGTTTTTCTACCTTCTTTTGCATATGAAATCCAAGGGATCATATCTCCATATGAATCTTTGTTTTAATTTTAATCTCTGAAGGATCAGGTCTAACTCCTTTCCAGCTTCTCTACTTTTACAAATAAAAGGACCCAATTGGTCTTTGATCTTGCGCTGGGCTTTCTTTTTGGCTTTGACAAAGTTTACCTCATTAATTTATTATCTGCTTGTAGTACTCCAGGGCAAATAGCCTCATTGGGAGGTATTTAGGTAATTTGTATGGGTTAATTTGGCACCCATAAATCCTGATTTCAGTGTGGTTTTGGTACAAGTACCAATCTCCCACCTGATGATTGATGTCTAGATGAAGGACTTTCCTGATCTCAGGACTGATTCTTGGTGGAGGGGTTCCACTGAGCATGGTCATCACAGGGTGGACAAAGGAATATATGAATTCATTGTATGAATAGGGGGAGGAATATTGATGAATCAATGGGGTCCAAAAGATTACTGATCTTGGTTGGCCCTTGGTGTCCAACTTTTGCAAGGTAAGTGGGAATTTATTTGCTTGGAAGTAGAGGAAAATGTGGTATAGTACTGAGGAGTACTTGAAAACTCTTTCATTTCCCATTCTTATGAATTGCTCATGCATTATGTCAGTTACTAATGTAGCAAAGTCATAAATGGTTGTAGGAGGCTGTCCTGGGGTATAGATGGACATGAAAGGCAGGATTACTTCATCAATGTACTCACTAGTGGAGTAACCAAAAACACAAGATATCATGGATACAATATTTCGGCCCCAAGGAGAAAATATAGTTGCTACATATGGAGGGGGGTCTTTGGGGTATACTTCTCTTCTATGATGAAGGTTTGGATCAATTGGGCCAATCTTGCAGAGCTGAGTTTGGGATATAAGTCTAACAGGTCTCCAATTGAGAGGGGAGTTAGGTTTGGCCCTGGTTGGAGCTGCAACATCTCATTGATGGACTCAGGAGTGATGGTGATAAGGACTTTCTGGTCATGAGACATGATGGTTCTGTGACTGGGAACATAGCAAGCATAGCACATATGTACAATTTCAGGAAAAATGTGGACTTGGGCGAACTGGTACTTGGGCAAATTTGACTCCTAAAGGCCAATTTCATCAACATGGTTTAGGAACTTGTCCCTACTTTGGCAATGTATTTTAAGTAGGAGCTCTATGATAGAGGTATCTTTTATCTGGAAATCTCTATCAGCTAAGGGAAGGTGGTCCAGCTCCAAATGGGGCATGGAGATGGGTCTCACATTCAATGTAGTAAGGGCAACCATAATTCGATTCTTGTGGATTCGAATTAAACTTTCTTAAGGTTGAATTGGGGTTTTCAGAGGTAGTTTGGCAGTTTTGGGGTTTGAGTATTCAGCAAGGTGCAGTATGCAATCTTATTGGAGTATTTTCAATTAAGTTTTAGGTTTAACAAATACTTAATGATTGGTCTAACTTGAAATTGACAGGGCATTTGGTGAATTCAGGTTTAAATACCTGAAACTGAGGCAAATTAACTCTGAGCAGGGTAATTGGTAGCTGCGATTGGTCGAAGGGTACTTATGGAGGCTGTAGGGTTGACGGGGTGTTCTGTGGCATTCTATGGAGCAAAATTTGCACGTGGGTTGATGGCTTCAATGTTTTGCAGGTGTCGTGCATGCTTACAGAAGCTTACAAGCGAAAATTCAGCAAAAACGACATTTTGGGGCTTTTTGGTTTTTATATGGAAAAAAATGTTTTTTGGTGGGTACTGGTCAATAGCTACTGATTTGTCACATAGAGGGGAGGCGGTAAGCAGTTAATTTCATCCTGCTTATGGGCATCGGGTGGCTTTTGGGAGGGGCCGCCTGATTCCACTCAACGACTGACACGTCGCCAGGGTGGTCTCGTGGAAAACAACTTTTTCGGGCATGTATCGTCCAGTGGATGATCCTGCCCAAAATGGTTTCTGGGGCGTTCGATCTGGGCCTTCAGATCTGACGGTGGTCAGGGCGCAATTGCGGGCGGAGGTTAATGGGGGATGGGCACTTTAAATATGGAGATATCGGGATTAATGGTGGACTAAGGCGGGATTAGGCCATCGGGGTTATTAGCGGAGGGCTTAATCATGGTTTTGCCTAACTTAATTGCAGATCGATTAGTTAGTGGGTTTTTATCGTGTTTGATGTATCTAATAGTTTATATTTAAACTAGGGTATAAGGATACATTTATATATGAAATTAATATATACGGGAAAAGGGTTATTAATGGGAATTAATATATAATAGTTAGCAGTAAATACGATAAACATCGGGAATGAATAGCGCTAAGCATAATGTATTTTCTGTGATTTATTTGTTTTTCGCATATATGCATTATAAATTAGGCTAAAGTATTTTTGTGGGTTTTTTATAATGAAAGGGGAATTTACATGGGGGTGATTACTTTCCCTAGGCAAATCATGTTTTAACCTGAGGAAAAGGGGTTTTATTAGGGAAATGAATGAAATGAAGGGGGGATGAAATTTTATGAGGGGAATTTGGTATTTGGTATCCATAAGTCATTGAGTTGAGGGTTCGGTCCCTCCAAAGTCAAAGAAATGCTCTGAGCCCCTTTGACTTAGAGTTTTTTAGTACTTAGAACTTTATTATGGGAAATTAGTTAAGTAAATAGGTAAAATGGATGGGGGATGTTAATCAATTGACCTTGAAATCCATCTTCATGCTTGATTGACCATTTACATTTGAAACCTATGATGAGAGATGATAAATATTCTTTTTTCCCTATCATCATATTTCTACAACCTTTCTTCTACTTACCCATATGCTTGTCCTACCATTTTTTATTCACTTTATTAGGGTGCATTTAGACTAGAAAACCCTTATCAAAACATTTTCTTTTCTTTTCACAAAGCAAAATATCTAATTCTATGACTATATCATTCAAGGGCTCAGATTAAACTGATGAGCTCCTTTTATTTTACTCTACCTAATCTAATGATCTGCCAAGATTAAACAGTTTGGTCAGATTTTATTCTCTAACTATTAACATGAAATTTAAAGCATGGCATAATCAAGATTAAATAGTTTTATTACCCTCGATTGTGGAACGAATCACAAGCTACACGCAATCATTATTTTTCATAAAGTAAATAGTAGTGGTGTTGGCATTATGGCACAGGTTTGGAGCTATGGCACAGGTGTTGTCCTTGATGGCAACTCCCTTTGGTAACAGATCTCAGTTCAGGCACTCAGAAAGAAGAAAAAGACATATACGCAGGTTCATCTAGACTAAGGCACGTATACACGCGGGTTATTCATTACAAAAGCGCGTATATGTTGGGGATCATTCTTTTGGTCCATGGTAGTTAGTTCTTGGGAATTGAACCTATGTTTTGGACCATGGCGTCTCGTCAGATGTGTTGATCCCTAGTGTTGGGTTCATGGTATTGAAATGTTATGGTTTTGGACCATGGTATTAAGGAAGGCCTAAGACTATAAAATAGGAAGGAGATCATGTGGCAAAGGATCATCTGCATTATTATTGAACATCTGATAAAGTGCTAGTGCTGGTATATTGGTAATTGGGTTGTGATGCAGATCTGGATCTGAATGAAGGAGGAACCTTAGCGCAAAAGGAAGGATAAGTTCTATTCATGGGTCATAATCTTTAAGCTTGAATAATAGTATCTTTAAATGGTTTTGATCTGCTAGATGTGGCACTTTCTTGATCTATAAGTCTGATAATTTGGGTTAATTAGTGATTGAATATCTGAAAGGGTGAATTATCCATTATAGATCTGTACGCAGGTTCAGTGAAGTGAAGGCGCATATATATGCAGGTTCAGTGAAGTAATATCGGGTATACGCAGGTTGTTTCATATGCAAATGCGTATGCACGCATGTTTCAGGCTGATAAAGTAGTGTATATGTTGTAAACTATGATCTTGCTGCTTCTGTTCATTGCTGCTGTGTTCTGGGTTCTGTTTTGGTGTGTGGTTTCTGGTATTGTGTTTTGAGTACGGCTGTCAGAGAGATATCTACTTGATTCAGACCTAATTGGTGAAAGGTGATTGGTTGGTGGAAAAATTCTTAATGGTTGATTGATGCTCATGGATCCAGTCTGAAAATTTATGAAACGTGGTCCCTGGAAGAAAGAGAAGGTTGTAGCCTTCTGTAGGCCAGCACCTACATACTAGTATCTTGGCTAGTACAAGAGCTAAAGGGGGTTGTAGCTCCCTTCCA
>APFE031265346.1:108028-119748 GCA_000404065.3 Pinus taeda
TTTTTTTTTTTTTTTTTTTTTTTTTTTTTTTTTTTTTTTTTTTTTTTTTTTTTTTTTTTTTTTTTTTTTTTTTGGGACTTGATGGGGTAGAAGTGGAGACTTGCTTCACCACCATCACTGACTTGCTGATGCCATTGATGAATTCTTGCTTTGACAAGGGCTTCTTGTAGAGCTTCAATCTGTGCTCATTGAAAAGTAAAGGGATAGCCTCTGCATCAATGGTTCTTATTTGTACTGAACCATTATCATGACATTTTTCTATGACATAAGTCCCTAACCATCTAGTCCTTAACTTGCCTTTAAAATCCTTGTATCTGGAATCATACAATAACGCCCAATTGCCTTCTTGAAACTATTTGTCTTTTATGTTCTTGTCATGCCAAATCTTCCTTTAAGCTTGAGTCACCTCTGTGTGCAGGAGGGACTGCATTCTAAATTCATCTAACCCATTCAGCTAGAGAAACCTTTCTTGTTGTGCCCTGGTGAGATCTAGATCTACCTGTGTTGCCATTCTTAAGGTGTTGTATTCAAATTCAATGGACAACAAGGCCTTCTTGCCATAGACTAGCTCATAAGGAGTGAATCTAGTGTTGGTATTCTAGGTGGTATTGTAGGCCCAAGTGGCCTCAACTAATCTATCTGCCTAGTCCTTTCTACTGCTGCTAATTACTTTGGTCAGAATGCCTTCCAATGCTCTGTTGGTTACCTCCACTTGCCCATTATCTTGTGGGTGGTAACGAGAGGATGTTCTATGCTTGATCTTGTGATGGATTAACAAATTTTCAATCATGTGAGATGTAAACTGACTGCCTTGATCAGTGACCAGTTCTCTAGGGTACCCAAACTTATAAAATACATTTTCCCTTAAGAACTCAGCCACTTTCTCTTCTGTTGCTGTTTTGATGGCCTTGTCTTCAACCCACTTGTTCAAATAGTCAGTGCGCACAATGTTGTATTGCTTTTGCCTAGATGGAGGGTCAATGGGTCCAATGAAATCCATGCCCCACTTGTCAAATGGCTCAAAAGTCACTTGAGGTTGCAGATGCATTTCATCCCTTGGGGTAGGTTTTCCCATCCTTTGGCACCGATCACAATGACTAGTATATCTCCTCACATCTTGGTGAAGAGTGGGCTAGTAATAACCAACTTGTAGCACCTTGAATGTTGTCCTTTTGGCTGCAAAGTGACCTCCACAAGACCCATCATGACAGGTCAGAAGGATGTCAAAGACTTCCTCCTCCCTGACACAGCTTCTCAGAATTTAATCTAGTCCTAGTTTGAAGAGGTTTCCCCCAATCCAAGTGAATGGGGCGCTCTTCCTCACAATCTTGCTTTTCTCCTTGGAGGACAAATTTGGTGGAAACTATGCAGACACCAGGTAATTTTCTATGTTAGCAAACCATGGAGAGAGAACTAAAATAGCGAATAAGTGTTCATCTGGTAGCTGATCATCAACCATTCCTTCCTCCCCTGCAGGAAAAGTCAATCTGGATAAAAAAATTGCAACAACATTCTCCTTGCTAGGCTTATAAATAATAGTTAGATCAAACTGTTGTAATAAAAGTAACCATCTAATAATCCAGACATTTACATCAGGTTTATTCATCAAGTATTTAATGACAACATGGTCAGTATGTACAAATGTCTGGTAACCTGTAATGTAATGCCTAAATTTGTTTAATGAATGCACAACAACTAGGAGCTCCTTTTTCAGTCACTGTGCAGTTCAATTTAGCTTTTGACAGATTCTTACTGATGAAGTAAATGGCATAAGGTAACTTGTCATCTATCTGGCGTAGAACTGCTCCTATGGATTTGTGAGAGGCATTAACATGTATATGGAAAGGAAGGGCCCAATTTGGGCCTCGGAGAATAGGTGCAGTGGTCAACTTGTCCTTTAGGGTGTCCAAGGCCTCTTGACAACTTTCTGACCATAAAAATTCAGAGTCTTTGGCCAATATCCCAAATAAAGGGGAAGCTAACTTGCTAAAGTCTTTTATAAATCTCCTATAGTATCCAGCTAAACCTAGAAAAATTCTGACATCCCTTTGTTTTTGCGGAGGTGGGATCCTTTGGATGATGGCTATCTTATTTGGGTCCACCTACAATCCTTTCTGGGATATTGAATGACCGAGAACAGTCCCTGTAGTCATTAATAACTCACATTTTTCGGAACTAAGGGACAAGTTAATTTCAATGCATTTGTTCAGTACCTTACCCAAGTTGGACAAAGCCTCCTAGAAATCACACCCATAGGGTGTAAAATCATCCATATAAATTTCTACTGCATCATGGACTAGCTCGACAAAGATACTCAAGGCTACCCTCTCGAAAGTAGCAGAGGCATTGGATAGGCCAAAAGGAAGGACCCTATAAGCGAAAGGACCCCAAGTACAGGTGAAGGTGGTTTTATCCTGGTCCCCTAGGCTAATCTGGATTTGATTGTACCTGCTGAACCCATCTAGGAAAGAGAAAAACTTTTTCCCTGCCAGGCCATCTAGCACTTGGTCAATGAAAGGTAGAGGGAAATGGTCCTTCTTTGTTGCTTTGTTTAACTCTCTATAATCAACAAAAATCCTCCACTTCCCATTTTTCTTTGGGACCAACACCAAAGGAGAAGCCCACTCACTTTCCGAGATAGGGTAAATGAATCCTGCATCCAAAATCTTTTGCAGTTCTTCTTTGACTATATCCTTGAGATTTGGATTCATTCTCCTTTGGGGTTGTCGGACTGGTTTGCAACCTTCTTTAATATAAATGTGGTAAGTACACACCAAGGCATGCAATCCCTTCATTTCTTTGTAACTCCAAGCAAAGGCATCCAGATGTTCCCTTAGCATGTTGCACAACTTTTCTTCTTGGTGTACAAAAAGAGAGGGGTTGATTTTCAAAGTTCTCTCAGGGCCGAATTCTATTTTTTTGACGCAGGTAGGGTTTGAATCAGCTAAGCATAGATCAATCTGATGGTTTCTCTTGGTTTCCTTTACTACTTCCTTTAAGGACAAGGTGCTGGGAGTTGGACTTTGGAGTATGTGTTCAATCAAATCATCTTCATCCGGCGTCCTCCTCCCATGGCAGTTTCTAGGGTATAGAGTTGGGCTGAGTAGATTTCATCTTCTTCCTCCTCTTCTAGCCATAAAGGTAAGTCATGTTCTAGAGATGGCTGAGCAGGAGGGTACAAGACCAATTGCTTGGATAGATGCCCATTTTTGATAGTCATATTTCCAGCCCTGCAGTTGAGGTAGGCATCGACACTGGCCAACCAAGGCCTCCCAAGTATGAGAGGATAACCACTAAGCTTGGCCTTAGGCTGGAGAAATAGGAAGTTTGCAGGGCATTCCTAGGAGTCAATAGAGACCATCACATCCCAACAATCCCCTCAGGGGGTACTGTGGAACGGTCTGCAAGTTACAAAACTATTGTGGTCTTCTCAATGAACCCTGGAGATTGAGCTTGAGCATGGTGTCCTTAGTCATTACATTAATAGAAGCCCCAATATCAATCAAAGTGTGTGGGACAATGGTGCCATTGATGTGCACATCTACTACAGGGCTTCCAGGGTCCAAATACTTTGGGCAAATTACCTGCCCCAACATTAAGTCAGACAACTATCCAATGAAATTAATGGTAGGGATGTCTGTTTTTTTCCTCCATGGATGTTTGAAACACTTCTATTTAATCAATTTTTTGTAAATAGGTACATCCTTGATGGCTTGGAGAAGTGGATTTTTGACAAACTTTTCAATTCACCCAGAAGTTCATTCTCTTCCGGGGTAGGCTGAACTGGATGAGTTAATCTTTTAGGAAAGGGTGGTGGATTCACTCTAGGCATGCTTTCCTCTCTCTCCTCCTCGCTCTCCCTAGGTGAAGATGGAGGTTGGTTGTCCGGGAGTGCTCTCCCAGACCGTAGGTTGATTTCCTGAATCTCCACAACATGAGCAGGATAGGATGTCTTTCCACTGTATAATTCTTGTGCTTGTCTTTTGTTCGGGTTTGGATTTGGCTGGGCAGGCATCTGAGGTTGTTTAGGTGGAGAAGGGTGTAAAAGCCATGGTTGAGTAGGAGGTGAAGGCAATAAAGCTAGAGCATTGTTGTATGGGGGCCTTCACCCCTAGGGTGGTGCACTCCACTGAGGCTGAGGTGGAGTGTATGGTTGAAATGACTGGCTGGTCAGTTGGGAATGACACTGAAGTGAAAAAGACCAAGGAGGAGGTGTAGACCAGGAGGTATGAGTAGGGGGCCCCCAAGAGGGAATGGATGTAATCTGGTTAGGGTTGTAATATTCATGGGATGACCCTTTCATGCCCTGTTGGTATGGCCGAGGCCCATGGGGTCTCCTTTGATTTATGTAGTAGAGATGTCCAATCACCTCTTCAGTTCCCTAATACATAACTCTTAGTCCATGTAGAGAAGGGCACTTGTCTGTGGAGTGGTTTTCTTCACAGACCAAGCAGATTTCGATAAGGTTTAATGGAGATTCATTCCTAGGGTGCCTCCTTGTGCATTTGGGGTAGAATATGGCTAAGTCTCTCTCTGCTTCCTCCTGCTTTCTCTTGATGTGCATAGTGTCCATTTGTAGGGCAAGGGTTTGCAACATTTCACTCTTGAAATCTTCCAGCATATTTCCTATTTCACCTTTTATGGATGTCTTGGAAGAGGATGAGCTAGCCATTGGTTGACTACCCATACCCTTTTTCCTAGCTTCGCTAGAATGGTTCCTAAAGACAGTCTTCATATCTTCATAGGGTAGCTCATAGATGTCCCCTCTTGCTAGCAGGTTTAAGGTATCTAGGAGATCTTCCCTTACCCCCCGGAGCAGGACTAGCTTCAGTGACTCGGGATCAAGTGTGCACCTGGCCCTTTTGTAGCTAAGCTGGATTCTTTATTCATAATCCTCGAGGGATTCATCATGCCCCAAGGTCATCCTAAAAATTTCCTCTTTAGTGTCTTTGGATTTGCAGTAGTCTCGATACTTGTTGTTGAAGGCTTGCTGCATCTGAGCCCAGGTTGTGATGTTATCCCCAAGTAAACCCATGAACCAACACAAAGATGCATCGTTAAGAGTGGATGGGAATAATTTTAACTTATACTCATCAGTGGTGTAATCATAAGTTCTGGATATGACAATGAACTCAAACAAGAAAGTATATGGATCTTCTGATGTTAGGCCATGGAAATGAGGAAGAGCAGAGGGGCTTATGTTTTTCATCTTGGTATCCCCATTAGTTTCTCTGATGGGAAAAGTACCCTAAATTCTTTCTCGATCTCCTCTGTCATTTTTATTTTCAACCATGAGGTCAATTGGAATGAGTTCTCCTTCTTCTTCTCCCCTGTAGGGTCTTCAAAAATCTATGGTTGTTTGCCTAAGGGATCCTCCAATTCACAGCCACCGAAGAAGAGGGAAGGTTGGATGTTTGAAGTGGTGGGGGTATTTGGTAGAAATTTTCCTAAGTTATCCCTATTCCTGCGAGGCATGAAAGAAGTGTTTTTGTTTTGTTTTGTTGTTTTTTCAAGCTTTGAGACTAATTGCAAAATTGAAATAACAAACTAAATGGAAACTAACTGTTGAATGAAATCTCATCTGTAGAATGGAAAAGAAAGAAAACCAATTTACAATTACTTTTGTAGAAATGAAGCTAATAACAGAACGTCAGAGATAAGAAATGGAAGAAAGAAAGAAGAAATCACATATTACTGAGACACCTCCCTGGCAACGACCCCAAAAAGTGATGAGCACCAGTATTGTAGCAAGAATGCTGCAACTCCTAGGGCTACCAACTTTACTTTATCAACCTGGGGTTCGTACAAACTTGGAGGTGACAGTGCTGCATACATAAGAAGATGTGATGGGTCCACTCTTTATCACTACTGAGCTGATGATAGACCACTATGGTTTCTCAAACTAGCTTTCTATTGATTCAAAAGAAGCTTGATTACTAATGAGGAAAGGGGAAATCTACACTAACTGAAATTTGGTCTAATGTAGTAAGGAAATATTGAAATCAAATGCTTAAATACACCACTCATATAACTAATTGCTAAGAGGCTTTGCTTCAAAATAATTCTAAGTTAATATGTGTGTAATCCTACTATCCTAGGCATGCAATATGAATTAACCAAACATTCTACTGCCGTGCATGTAAATGAACACAATAACTATTTTTTCGCTTTTTGTCCTTTTTGTGTGAAAAATATGAATGCTAAATCCTCTTGGTGATGTGGCAGGTAGGTTAGAGATGGTGGTGGAAGGTCAGATGGCTTGGGAGGAAATTAGGGGTCTTCTCCTATCTTCCTGGATTCTTTTTCCACAATTTAGCCTCAAAACATGCCACTACAGGTCGTCCTACAAGATGTCCTAATGCTCCTACATGATCCCCTGTATTCCTACAGGATCTGGCCGAGAGAAATAGGAGTGATTTGGAAGGTGGTGTAGGGCTTAGGGAAGGTGAATGGTGGGAGAAATAAGGAAAGGGAGTGACCAAGACTTCTTCAGATCTCAAAACAAAGTTTGTAAGATGGTTGGATTTGCTCAACAAATCTGGAAAGTTGTTCTTATGGAAGGATGAATTTTTTGAGGGAATTAGTGGGAAAAGTGATGATCATGGATGGATGAGGTTAGGATGGGGTTGCTGGTCATGAGATTTCCCTGCATTGTTGTAACCCCTGCACTGCATCAATCACTGCCATTTACCCATGAATCATGTCAAATAAGAAAAAATTTCAATTGACTAAAGAAGACATAATTTCATTATCTAGTTGCCTAATTTATGCATGGAAATACTTGTAGAATGATGTGAAACACTAGGAGATATAATAAAAGGCTGAAGATATCAGAAATGACAATTGAATACCATTCTTGAAACTGAAAAGATGTTGGCCTAAGTAGCAGAAAACCCTAAATTCCATGAGAAATCAGAATTTTTCTTTTTGGGGTTGCATAGGAGTTCTTTCCTCAAACAATGGTACCTGAAGGGAGGAGTGAGGCTAAATCCACCTGCTAACAAATTTTTGGTATTCCTTTATCTTTCTAAGCTACTGCTAAAGTAAGGCACAAATGGAAGCAAACTATTCCAAATTCAAATCTACTTACAATGAAATAATGCTAAAACCAATTCAACCATTAATCTATGAAATCAACTAAGCATACAAATATAAGAAGAGGAGCCTTTGCTACTAGGGTTGGGCCCTAACGCAAGACCTTCATCCCTCTGAGTCAACTCAGTGCTGTATCAAGGAAATGCTCATTCTCATTATCATATCAGAAAAATTACATAACAATGTTTTCCACAAGTTTTGAAATCGAAAATGCTTAGTGCTCTTACATAAAAAATCCAAATCCCAGTGAGGCTCTAGGTATCCTTATTTATATAACTGAAGTCTCCAAAAACTTCCTTAAATATAGGGAGGCTTGAATCCCAAACTCAAGACGAACTAGCTCTTAACTATCACTGGCTTGACTGCCTTTTGATCTTCATGACTCGGCTGCTTGCAACTCTGAGCTAGTGTGATTTGATGGAGGAATATTTGAATGAGTGAGGATTAAATGAGGAGGATCTATCTCCTACAATCTCTCGTCCTTGTCTCATTCAATTTTCTGCCCTTAATTAGCCAAAATTGCCATGATTTACTCTCAAAAACCTGCAATCAATGCACATTAGTCCACTAGACATAACATCTTACTTTTACTCATCTCATTAAGCAAAATATAATCAAAACATGTAAGGAATTATGAGAAGAGTTGATTTAAATAAGCTTGGAGGTGTATTAAGGACCATATAGTTACCCAATGATGAGGCTCATCAATTTCCATGGGGTTTTCTGGGTGTGATAGTGGTTTTCAGCCTTGCCTTACCATTTATGGATAGCCATGGTATGATGGGGGTTCTCTTACTTGGTTGAGATGGACTACTAGATGGTTTCCAAACTAAGTGGGGTGGTCTCAGTAAAAATCACAAGGCCTAGGAATCCCTTGAAAGGTAATGGCAAGATAAACAGTAAATCTTGGTTGTGAATACCCTCGTTGGGCCTAGTAATCCCTTGATCGATAATGGTGGGATACACTGTAAATCATATAGGTTTACACACTCGTTGGGCCTAGGAATCCCTTGACTAGTAATGGTGGTATACACGTTAAAGCGTAGAGGGTGGAGACAGACAAATTCCTCATGATTTAGGTGGAGAAATCTGGAGGCATCCATGCTTGTTGAGGGCCTAATGGTCCCTTGAATGATACCTTGACCGGTAATGGTGGGATTGTGGTATATCCTATGGTGTATGTTTATTGTTTTGGCCTAGGAATCCCTGGGTAGGATACACAAAAAACCTTGAGGAAGCCTTGATTGGTTTTGTTGTGAGTCCCACATTTATGCTTGGGATATGGCACGAGTGTGATTGGTTGAAAGAAAGATTTGGTTCAACCTAATCTATGGTTGGGTGGTATGTGGAAGTACCTGACTTGGTTGGCTTTTGCATATGTTAATAAGATCTATTTTCCTCTTGTGTTCTATGTGTAAATGTACTTTTTATTATGTAGCTTTAATGGTTGTTCTATCATTGTTATTTTGCTGGTTATATGCTAGTTATAAGCATGGTTTATGAAAAACATTGGTTATTGATCTCATCATGTTTCAATTAGTAAATGAAATGTTAATGAATGTATGACCTAATAGATGATAATTTAGCTATTGTGAGAGGGCATCAAACCTTCTTGATGAATCTCAGATAAGTATGAGGTCTCTATGTTCAAATGTGTAATTATGACCTATAAATTACATGTTCATGATGTGCTTGATGAAATGTCTCTCATGGTTAGGCTGGGTTAGGTCAAGTCCTTGATCAAGTTTAATGTTAGAGGCTTTGTATTGGTGTCATTTATTGTCTTGGAAAGTCTCATCAAGTTAAGGGCAGTGGTCTGGGGATTAGCCCTAAAAAAGTGGCTCAAATATCGCAGTAGCAGGCACAAAACTGGCTGAAAAACACTGCGGTATCTCCCTTGCAGGCTTATGGGAGTGACTAGAGGATTACAGTCACATGTATGCAGGCTTGTGCATGTGACTGGGGTTTTTTTTTGTGAAAAATAAATCTGACTCAGGGGTTGGGCACCTAGAATGGTTGGTTAGTCCCTTGGGGTCCCGTAGCTCCCGAGGAAGGTCAATTTGGTTTTTGGTGTATTGATTCCAGTTCTTTAACTAGACATGGGAAGTTGAATCATATCATAGTAACTCTTCCTCACATGTTTACCCTAGTGGACCCGTTAGCTTGGGTAAATGTGGGAGGAAAGTGTTACAGAGTGGTATCAAAGCGAATTCCATTCTCCTTGGGTGATGTCTGGTTTTTGTTATCTTTGGGTGATATCTGATACCACAAAGTGGCATCAGAGCATGGTTCAACACTTGGACTGGATGGGCATAATCTAGTTGTCATGCATGCATGAAGGATGTATATGTGCTTGTTATGTATGCATGATGGTAGTCATTGTTACAGTTGTGTTTCCATGTAGGAGTTGATGATGTTGTTGTTGGGATGCATTAGTCATGAATGCATGTCAGTTGTATATGCATTTTTTATGCATGTCAGTGTCTATATATTGTTATGCATGCATTTTTATGGGCATGGTTATCATGCATGAGGTCATGGTATGCAATTGATATTGTCATGCATGATTTATTTATACTATTATGATTATGATTATACATGTATCATGCTAGTCTAGTTTATCTTGCAGCCGAGATATCCTCCCCTTAAATACATTGAGGTATGTTGGTTAATGGTTGTTATGAGCATTCTGGTTATGTACATGTCTGTCAGTCTATGGTTGTTGTGATTACATGTATGATACATGATAGTTAATTAGTGCAATTATATGAATATGCATCAGATAGTCATGAATGATAATAACTTGTTGTTGCATGCGTTGTGGTCATATGCATGATGAGTATGGTTATTGCGTTAAGTTCTTGATGTTATAGGTATCGTGCTAATATGGATTTCTCTGTGAAAATGGCTGGGGTTATGACATTCAAGTATGAGTCAATATATTTGTGATATTATGTCATACTAATGTGGACAGATTTGTGCAGATGTGATAGCCTCCCCTGAGATACATTAACGTATGAGTTTGATTATGTTGTCTATTTAGTGTTTGAGAGTTTGATTATGTAATCTATTTGGTGTCTATTATTTCATCTATTTGTTGTTTGAGAGTTTCATTAATTGTATGATATGAGTATGGGTCTATAAGATTGTATGAAGGAATGATCTTGTTTTATGACGATTGTATTAGCACATATTTTTTGAGGTATTTAATATGTACTTGAGTGTAAGTAGGTGCTAGTTGCAGTATTATGATTAATGACAATGAGTTGATTATGATATGGCTATTAGTCTTGGTAAAGGTTGATTTAAAATTAATAGATATAATGTCTTCATATTTGGAATGTGTGACTGATGTGTGAATAGTTGCAGGGCAACATGCTTGGTATTAGCATGACTAGGTAATAGTTGATTTCTTTATATAACTAACAGTCGGGTGATGTGATAACATATAGTAAGACTCGATTTCTACAAGGTAAAAGGTAAAAGAAAGGAATTGGGTGAGAATTCCTCTAGCTATGTTTGGAGACCACAATTCCAAACGAATGAATATTTGCATGAATACATGAAGTATTCTTAACCTTGATTTTGTCTAACATTATGTGGATATATGTTATATTCCTGAACATGTATTTAACAGGTATAACAACTGGCTTCCAATTATGGTTGGATTCATCAAGAAAACTAGAGTCCCTTGAGAGATGGTATATGTGTAGGTGTTAAGGGCAGGTTGCTTGATACAAAAAGGTAAGGTAAATAGTATATTGTTATGTTTATTTATGCACTGACAGTCATGTGTTTATGGCAACATGATGTACGAGATTGCATGGAAGAAGAGACTGCCATGAAACCTAGAAGAAGGATGAGGTTGAATTTTCTGTTGGAAGCACTGGGAACCATGGGTATTGAGCCATGGTGTGTGTTGCTAGTTTTGTGCTTTCATTGTTTTATGAATTGTTTGTGCTTGATTTTCAATTTTGTTTTGTTTGGTGCAAGGCCTTGCCACTTCGTTTGTGGCGTCATATTGATATTGGTTTTTATTCTTGTTTTCCTTCATGTTCTTGTCTTTTATGTTTTGAGAGTATTGGGAATTAGTTGTGGACAAAGGAAAGTCAATGGAGCTTGAGAGATCTGAATGAAACCTGATAGGTAATGTAAGACCCAAATGAAGCTCGATGCATGTATAAGGGCAGTTAGATGCAAGAGTATGACAACTAGTTAGATTGGTGGGGTCCATTGAGGTAAATGGATGATGGTAGGACAATCGTGATAAAGGTAACATGAAAGGTAGATTTAATGGATCTGACACGTCAGATGCCTTGGCTATGTTGGGAATTGTTGTTCTCAATGTTGTGTATGTTGTGCACAGATAAAGGGAGTTCTCTTAACCTTGACCTTATGATATATGGTAATTACGTTGTGATCATGATTATGTTTATGTCTCTATATGTATACATGTATGTATGTATGTTGTTATTTGACAGGGTCGTTAGAGATCATGATTGTTTTAAGCTAATGTTTATATGTATGTATGTATCGATGTCATTATATGACAGGGTCGTCAGGGATCATGCTTGTGCAGGAATGATTGCTTATGCAGGTGAATGACATGAAGAGGTTCTTGGTCT
>APFE031265346.1:123128-142896 GCA_000404065.3 Pinus taeda
CGAAGTCATCAACAAAGGATTGAGCAATTAGCATCAGAGAGAGGTAGGCTTCTCTCTCTCTCTGCATTTATAAACATAAGATAGGAAAGTCTACATTAGGTTGATGCTAGACCCACTCATTGGGCTAGAGAGATCAATTCTATCCGTAGAGGGGATTTATCTTCACAATAAAATGGTGACTCCATTGGGGAAGCTATAGCCTCTTCAATCTCTTTTTTGATCTGGTTGTTTGATAAGTTTGACCGACCATTGAATTAGCAGTTAGTTCGAGCTTGTATAGGTATGCACAATGAATGATCATTGCTTTAGAGTGTTAGGTTTGGACTGTTTATTGAAATTCCTTTTATTTTTTCCCAACTTTCTTGCCCAACATGTTTTTCCCTGAACAATCGCATTGCCAATGCGCTTTTCCTTAAAACAGCCATGCTGAAACCAATTTCAGCATAGGTTTGGCTTTGATATCCACACTGATCTCATAGATTTGAGAAAAATTAATGTTTCTGCCTTAGAATCCAGTGTGTCCTAGTCTCTGAAGGTCTTTTCTTGTCCTTTGTGTCCAGATTTGCTAGTGTTTTGTCTGGTTTTCTTGGTTAATTAGCAAATTAGTCGCTTTGGAATTGAAGTGCTTTAGGTAAAAATTTGATTACGGTCTAGGGTTTCTAGGTAAATTAGTCATCACTTGCTCTTTGTTTGTGTCACTGAGATACTGCTTTGCTGATTGATTGAGTCTTGTTTTCTTTGGAAATCATTGAAAACATCAGTTTACATTTGTTTTAGCTTGTCTTTCACAAAGTTTCTTTTCAAGTTGCATTAGGTCATTTGCATTTGGAAATCATCTTTGTTTTTAATCAAGCATTGATTACATTGTTTAATTTTCAAGCTAAAAGAGTGCATCATCTGTTGGTTCAAAAAAGAAAAAGTGAAAGATATTTTCATTTAGGTGCTTTTGAATTAGATTTGGTGTTGCTTTGGTTGATGCATTAGTTGCATTAGAGCATTTGAATCAAATTTTCATTTTTTTTAGTTGATGATTTAGTTGCATTAGATCATTCAAAAATCAAAGAAAAAACATCATTTATATAAGTGCATCTTAGTAAAGGTGAAAATCATTTTGCTTTCAAAAAGTTTCATTTAGTATAGTGAAAAGTGAAGATCATTTTTACGTTTGAGCATTGCATTTGGACAGTGAAAGTGAAAGTTAGTGGAAGGCATGTTGTTTGATGCATTATTGATTGAATTTTCTTCCCTTGATTAGTCTAGCTTTAATCGAAGTGTAAAGTTTTACTTTTCTCATATAGTTTCATCTTAGGGATTCAGGTGACATCATTTTGAGCCCAAAATTGAAACATAATTCAATATAAATTTTAAAATTTACTCAATTAACCTAAGGAGCATTTGGAACTCAATGCAAAAATTTATAGGTCTAGGCTAGAGACGTGTTCTGGCGTCTATAAGCCTAGCAGTTGTCGTTATATGCCAGCATTGTATTCCTGAGGTGAAATCCCGTTCCACATATGGAAGTATATAGGATTGTTCTCTAGTACTCTCGGGTATATCAGAGGCGATCCACGTATTGCAAGTATATGGGAATTGTCTCATCAAACGGTTAGGCATTAGACAATGCTAATACAGACTTGTGATCCTCGTACCATTGCGTATATATTGGGAGACCCCACTATGTTGGTATCCTTTAGCCACAAGTAACCGAGTCAGCCACATTGTAGACTGATACACTGAACTCAACATTCAGGGAGATTGGCTGATGTATGTTAAGTCCTTGGTTCCTCGAAGGTGTATATTGCAGTTAACGGATACTTGGTAAACCCTTTTTGCCTAGCTTACCCCTTTTATTTATTTTTGTTAATTTATAAAATCAATTAATTGACCGCGAAAGCATCCTTCCTGTGGAAATTTAGTAGATCTTAGGTTGATACCGATGGAAACATTTCCTGGGTCTACCGGTCAAGGAAACCCCTCTGACGGGAATACTATTCCTTTTCCTTCTTTTGGAAATACTGGTGCTCCTTATATGGCAACGTTGTCCCTTCTTGGAATGACCATTGGTCTGCCAGTTTGGTTATTTTCGACCTTGGTAATTCCGAGTGTCCAAACTGATTTTCAACCAAGTTCTCCTCAATCTAAACAACATCATCCTCATGTTGATCCTAAAGTTAACCCCTCACCTTCTTCACCTATTTCTTCACCTTGCTCTTCCTCTTCACTTGGTGAAAGTCTGGATTCTAGTAACTAGGAATCTAAGAAGAAGAAGAAGAGGACGAAGAAGAAGAAGCAAAATAAGTTAGGGGGAAACCAAGAAATGATTGCTACAGATGCAACTAAAGTATAAAAATCTTCCAACCAACCCCAGGAAGTAAAATGACCTTGCATGGTATGTAAGGGTGACCACCTTCTTCAAAATTGTCATGGTATTCCCAAGGTCTTAGAAGTGTAGTCCACATGTTCACATCAACCTTTGTCATCAGCCGATGGAGATCATGCTGGTGATAAACCTTCAACTAGTAATAATAAGGTCCATGGGAAAAAGGGAAAATTCAAATTTCCCTGTAAGTTTTGTGAAGGTAATCATCTTATTCACCTTTGTAATCTTATGGATGAGGCTTCCAAAGAGTTGGAAAACCTTACAACTTCCCAGCCTTGTCTTCCGGCTGGTTATCAAAAGGTTTCCCCTGCTCCTTCACTAGTTGATCAAAAGTCATCTTTGGTCAACCCCACTCTCTCTGAAAGTGAGTATCGTGAGTCCATTCTCGACCAACCATTGCTTGAGAAACCATAGACCTGGCTCCACCTTTAGTTAACCATACCTTTCCAATAGAGAGTGAACCTCATACCCCTTAGGTTCTTCTTGTTTCTTCAGTTTCGAATGAATTGGGGGGAAATCCTCCCATTCCCAAGGTGCATCAGACCAATTCTCCTGTTCCCATAGCGCAAGGAGACAACTCTCCCGTTCCTATGGCACCCTCTCTAAGTATTTTGGTCACTTCTTTTGCTTGGAGTCGACTGGAAAAATATCGTCTTCCGTCTTATGTGCCTTTCTAAATCACAATACAGGATTATAATATGGTTGTACCTAGCACAATCATAGATGAGGGCACATGTGTTAGTATTCTGTCCTCAAATGCTTGGAAATCTTTAGGTTCTCTACAACTTGTCCCCATCACCCAAAATTTGTTAACTTTTAACTGAGGAACCAGTCAACCGTTAGTGATCCTTCCTAAGTTTCCTATTACTTTAGGAGGAAAAATCATCTATCTCGACGTGATGGTTTTCCAAGGCCGTGATGTTGTATATTAATCTACTCCTTGACTGTGATTATGTTTATGTCATGGGATGTTATAGATATGATCGGAAAATATATTATATGATACCAATATACCTAATAACTATAAATAATAATAAAAAATAACAAGATCTGAATATAGATAAATTCTTCTCTTTATTGATATCAAACCCTTAAGGTAGGGAAACACCATACATTCACTCCTTAAGGAAGGAGAACACTCCACAAGCCATATGCATGTTCATACAATAATCCTTGAAACCTCTCAATGGGGAGTCTCTAGCCTCTATATAGGCCTCATACATACATACCATGGGTCATTACCATGGTTCCCTCAATGCCATCTATCTAATACCATGGACCCATTACATTATTACTAACTACTTGTGGTCCCTTACATGATATGGGTTAACCACCTTATTTATTACTATGGCCCATCCCATTATTACATTATTCCCTTGGGACCTCCCTTTGTACTGCATATTATCCCCCCGGGTATACTACATTCCATCCCCCTTAACATGTTTCGTCCTCGAAACATGGGAAGAACACAAATAATAAGATCTACTCAAAAGAGTAGTCCACTGGTACCATGCACTTGCATCTAGCCATCCAAGAGAAAGGTGAACTCTCGATCTCGCTGGTGCCTCACTCACTTGAGATGGAAGTTGATCCTTGTAGCTCTTCTGTGTTGATGTATGGTAGGTGGATCATTGCCGCTCTCTATATGCCATGCAGGGGTTGTTGTCCTTGTAGCTAATTTGTTGCCATCTTCTTGTTTGTTTTCTTGCTGGGTGGTGTGGGTGGTGATATGCTGAAGGTTTAACAAAAAATGTATCTTTCTTTGATTTACCACCTAATGGAGTCTGATTGTTATCTGGTACATGTTGTGGTGCCTACTGTGGTTTCTTATCTTCCAATATTACTTCAACCATTGAATCCTCATCTGATGTAACATTTTCTGCTGTAGCCTCCTTGGACTCTACCTGTTTTTCTGGTACCTAGTTTGACATTTGTGTTTGGTTGTCGACCATCAATGGCTCATCATCTGATATGTTAGTCCCTGGAACATCTTCTACTTCGGCCTCTGTGGACTCTACTTGTTTATTGATGGAAATATTCTGTAATGTAATTTTATTCTTTTTATACCAGAGCTTTAGGAATTTCTTATGCGCATTAATATTTATAGTACCCACCGATTCCATCCACAGGTATCCCAAAACAACATCCTCCTTAGCCATATCTGAAGCATTAAAATCAGAATGCAATACATACTTGTCCATAGAAATCTTCAAATATTTATAAACTTGCACCTGCTTGTTATTAACCTGTGTGTGTTCCATGTGTTTCGTTGGCACTTGTAATTTTTTTGCCAAGTTGAAATTTATGAGATTTTGCTTACAACTCGGATTTATAGACACAATGATTTTCTCCTTCTGAATCAATCCATGAACTTGCAATAAGGATATACCAGTAGGAAATAACCCCACATGTTTCCCCTTATCTTGTTTTCTAGCCTCAGACCATTTGTCTAAAAGGATTCTTTCAAATTATGCATCTAAAAGTTTGGTCATTTGCTTGTTGTCAAGTGAGAACCACCATTTGGCAGCCTCATCTTTGAAACCAAGACACACTAAATCCTTCCAAAGTTCCCCATATGTGAACTTTTGTCTCTGTATGAATTCTTCAATAGTAGGGCCATTATCTTTTCTTGTAAAAAACATCTTGCTAGATGGCACGAAAAAAAAATCACTTGGTGAAAATTTAGAGTGGTCGCAGTTTAGTCAAT
This sequence comes from Pinus taeda, assembly GCA_000404065.3. Lineage (NCBI taxonomy): Eukaryota > Viridiplantae > Streptophyta > Pinopsida > Pinales > Pinaceae > Pinus > Pinus taeda. The sequence continues at coordinate 128,216 of APFE031265346.1, forward strand.
ATTGCTTAGAATCTTTATTATGACCTTTTTCGAAAAGGGAACAACCATTCTGCACCTTCCCATGTGGTAAGCATATAGATCTAGGCACTGGAATTTTACATCCACGTTGCAACTGTCCCGCCGTCACAAAAAATATCTGTAAAAAGAGCTGATGTTATACCACTTGTTATAGATCTGACCGGAAAATATATGATATGATACCAATATACCTAATAACTATAAATAATCATAAAAAAATAACAAGATCTGAATATATATAAATGCTTCTCTTTATTGATATCAAACCCTTAAGGTAGGGCAACACCATACATTCACTCCTTAAGGAAGGAGAACACTCCACAAGCCATATGCCTGTTCATACAATAATCATTGACACCTCTCAATGGGGAGTCTCTAGCCTCTATATAGGCCTCATACATACAATACCATGGGTCATTACCGTGGTTCCCTCAATACCATCTATCTAATACCATGGGCCCATTACATTATTACTAACTACTTGTGGTCCCTTACATGATACGGGTTAACCACCTTATTTATTACTATGGCCCATCCCATTATTACATTATTCCCTTGGGTACCTCCCTTTGTACCCCATATTATCTGCCCTAGGTATACTACATGGGAGATCTGATCTCTTCCCTCTTTTGAGTGATGTGTTTCCCGCATGAAGGAAGAATTGTGATGATCAATCAAATTTCGTTTGTTGGTCCTGATATGACTTCTACCTCAACCATCCTCCTTAAATGGTTCTTATATGCGAGTCATATCACCCCTGCCACAGGTTAAATATGTGGACACCTGTTCCATGCCCGCGCTTACTGAGGATCTAGTCAGTGATATAGTGCACCAAGTATTGGAGGCATTGGAGCCTGATCTTTTTATTAGATCCCTTGACATGTTTCCCTTTCAGAGTGTTGTTCTACCATATGATGAGAACCTCATGGAATCCATGATCTCTTATAGTCCATGATCAAGGTCATGAGGATAGTTATCGTATGTGTCAACCTCATTAAAAAATGAAATAGGTCCCCACGAGGATAGTTCTTTTACCATGTCAACCTCGTTAAAAAATGAAATAGGTTCCCATGAGGATAGTTCTTTTACCATGTAAGCCTCATTAAAAAATGAAATAGGTTCCCATGAGGATAAATATTTTACTATGTCAACCTCATTAAAAAATGAAATAGGTCTTTGGAGCAAATTTTCTTTACTTGTGTCAAGCTCGGTAAAAATGAAACAAGGTGTCATGAGCATGGTTCTTTTCCTGTGTCAAGTTCGTTAAAAAATGAAACAAATCCCCTTCCAATTTGAGTCTTTGATTAGATCTCAAAAAATCCCAGTCGAGTCTTTCACTTGATCTCGTAAGTGAACCTTCATTCCATCCACCTATTGGTAACCAATAGTCTTCTTAGGTGAATGAAATGAAGCTTGGGGGGCATGTACCTCAAATTGAGTCATTATGCTGGGGGCATGCAAACTCATCTTAAGCATATTTTATCTTTGTTTCAAGCTTGTGTAAAAATGAAACCAAATCCAAGCATAGTTTTTTCTCATGTTTCAAGCTTGTGAAAAAATGAAACCATCTTCAAGTATACTCAAGCATAGTTTTCCATGTTTCAAGCTTGTGCAAAAATGAAACCGTTCCCACTTTACCTCTCATGATTGCCATTTTTATCAGCCTTTTTTTGCTAGATGAGCCTTGGTTTTTTAATTCCATCGTCACCATCTCTTTGGCCGATCATACGATTTCACTTGATTATTTTACCCTTTCCGAGGAACATCTACGATGAGTTGTCTTATTATCCAGCCTCTTAACCTTTACAAGTTTTGAGTAGTTCCATCATTACCAAAACCAGTTGCTATACTAACTCTTTTCAGACTCCAAAAAATATGAAAATATTGCCGAGTACTTGTTGTTTTGAACTTGTTAAAGTAAATGCAATGACGTCTACTCAATATAAGTTTAACTTGTTTCCGGGTTGAGATAGACTATTGTACGAAAAAGGAATACCTTAGTCGAACATGGCTAAGAGGTTCTCTTGGATATTGTTTTCTACCTTTTCGGTTTCAAGAGATAATTTACGAAAAGGGACCTTTCGAGTTTTTCTTTTCCACCTCTTTTTCAAACTCTCTAAACATGAAAAAGATGCTAAGTTTCACCTACATCGAACTCGTAAAACGTAAATGATGCAGGACTTGTCACCATGACGAGACCGAGTTACTCCTTCCTAGGGCCCGTTAAACTTACTAGGATGGATTCATCCAAAGAATGAACTTATATGACAAGCATATGGTATCCTCTTCAAGCTTGTGACTAAAAATAAAGAGGTACTCGCTAGAATAGTGGGGAAAAATGGAAGTAAACATGTCTTGTATTTTGTGTAAAGGCAACATGTCGCTCTTGAACATGACAATCATATGTAACTCGTGTCGGGTTTGAGATATCCTCTCTTCACCACTTGCCTTCCTGGGTTTGGGAAATCCATTTTTCCTCTCATCTAATTATACTACATTGTCATTATGACCTCTGATCCTATGCTGAGTCAAATCTATCAAACTATAGATTTGTGTCACCGATATGTTCAAGAGAATTCCCATATGTAGTCTTTTACCACTTATACAGTGTCTGACCTTTCTGTCATAGTCCTGAATCAAAATTATCTACACTACTACATCTTTCGTTTCGTGTCGATGATGTGGGATACATTATGTCCCTTCTTTGATGGATCATTTCCTATCGACTTCAGCTCGTTATCCAGGAAGATGGTCTAGAAACTCCCTTCCAGTACCTTGGAGCTTGCATGCCTCAATGGAAATTTCTTCATGTTCGACGAGAGGTTCACATCATTGGCCTTCAATCGAATGATTCTGTTGTTGTTTGACTTTAGATTCATTATTCAGACTCATGGATTATGCTATTGTACCTTGAGAACCATTCACATTATTGGTGGTTTCTCTTGTTCCAATTAATAATTTACATCATTCACTGGTAATCAGGTGGTTTTCTATCATGTTCGACTTCAACACGTCTATTCACATGCTAGAATTCGTACATTGATTGGATCGGGACCGAGCTCGAGACCCTAGATTCCATCTAATAAATCCAGGTTGCATGGAGTTGTGAGTTATTCATGATTATACACATGATTATACGGATGGCTGTGACCATACCGTGGGTCCATATATATTATCCTTTCTATTCGGATGGTTGCGTCCATACCATGGATCCATGCATACGATCCCTTCTATTTGGATGGTTGCGTCCATGCCATGGATTAATGTATTGTTAGATGTCTATTCATATATCATTAGGCACATTTATATCAGAGTTGTTAGATATGTATATGTATATGCTTGATTTGCAGGTCTCCTGATGATGTTTTCCGGTCCTTGCCTTGACTTGTAAAGCATTTCACCCATCACTCCCTGTTTTGATTTCATTCTTTAGGGGGCATCTGTTACACAATATTTTGTCACAATTCCTGTTCACTTCCTGTTCCACATCCCAAAGTGACAAAATGTTGACAACTGTCAAGTGTACTCATCATGAAACATCCCCGAAGAATGGAAGAAAAACTGCCCAGAGTCAATTCTAGAGAAAGTTGACTGAAACCGTAAATTTCAGGACCAACGCTCTTTGCTCCACTGCTTGCTCGTGTTGATGGCAGGCTACAGTTCTTTGACCAATCGATACTAGTGTGGGTTTTGATATGAAATCCTGCACTGAACCTCTTATGGCAGGTTTTCTCAAAATAGAGGAGAAGCTTTGTATGCTAGAAACTTTGAGAAACAACAAGCTGGATGTTGTTGGGTAGAGATATGGTCGAGCTCTCCAGTTTGGAGCTCTTGATCCTACCTTTAAGGAAATTCTGCTTGAGATGTGGACCTTCCTCCCTCTTTTGTGGATCCCTAACTCCCTCTCCCTTCCTATAAATCAAATCCCCTCCATCCCCAAATGGTTGGTCATTGATTGCCTGCATTCCTATGCTGAGATTATGCCTAAATGTTGCCCATCTAACTTGGAGAAGGAGTGCTTGCAGAGTCTTGGCTTGGACTTTGACATCCACCAAAAGGAGGTCTCCAACATCAAGGCAATGTTTGTATGCTTCCATTTTTGATTCATTAATATATACATCTGATGTTCACTTTCCATAAATGTCTAAATATTTATGCATTTAGCTTGATACTCCTTGATCTATCGAGTAGTTTATGTTTGATATATACTATGTATGCTCTTGTATCTGTTATTGTCCTTTGATCTCTCTTGCATGTACCAAGATGTAAGGAACAAGAAAGGAGCGAACTTGGAAGCTAAGGGATCGAAGTCATCATCAAAGGATTAAGCAATTAGCATCATAGCGAGGTAGGCTTCTCTCTCTCTCTCTCTCTCTACATTTTTAGACATAAGCTAGGAAAGTCTAGATTAGTTTGTCCAGTCCGTTGCTAGACCCACTCATTGGGCTAGAGAGATCACCTCTGTCCACATAGGGGATCTTCACAACACTGGTCGCTAGCAGAAAAGCCTATGAGAGTGACTACAGGGTTACAGTGGCATGCATGCCTTGTCATGGGAGCAACTTTGGGTTTAATTAATCTACATTCTAGGTTAACTCAGGGTTTGGGAACCTGGAGTAGTGGATTAGTTCCTGGGGGTCCTGAAGCACCTGAGGGAGTTATGTGTGTTTTGTTTTCATCGATTCCATTTCCTTAAGGTCACCTAGGAGGTTGAATCATATCATAGTAGCCTCTCGTCACATTTTTACCCCGGCTGGCCGGTTGCTTGGGTAGATGTGGGAGGAGGGTGTTACAGAGTGGTATCAGAGCGTGGTTCCGCTCTCCTTGGGGTGTGTGTAGGTCATTCATTCATGTTGATTTCATATGTGTTCCTTATGCATGTAGTCCATGTTCTTGTTGCATTTGCATGGTGTTGATGATGGTTGTTATAGTGATGTCACCATGCGAAGGTTGAAGGTGTTGTCATGGAGTATGTCTTCATGTGTGTATGGTTGATTATGCATTGTTATGCATTTCAATGTTCACACGTTATCAAGTGCATGTGATGTGGTTGTTGTTGTCATGCATGAGGTTATGGTTTGTGTAGTTGATATGGTCATGCATTGATGACTGGACTCTAGCTAGAATGATGTGCATATGGTTTTTCGCTCATGTGTTATATGTCTATATGCAATTTTTATGCATGTATGGTCTTGGTTATAGTTATGCATGAATAACAGGTCAAACATGCCTTGTGACGTCATTGTATGCAATTTAGGTCATCATGATACTATTGGTTGTTATGATGCTAATGTGTCGGCTGAGATAGAGCTGGAGATGTAGATCATCATAATGAGGTTGTAGCATTAGACTTTGGGGTAAGAGCAGGTCGTCATACAAGTATTGTATGTTTGAATGCATGTATGTAAGTTAAGGATTGTTGTATACATTAGGTTTATGTACATGTTTTTGATGTTATGGTTACATACATAATAGATTATAGTTGATTAGTATAGTCATATGCACATGTGTTAGATAGTCAAGAATGATAGTAACCTATGGTGGTATGCATTGCTATTGTTGCTTTATGTCAAATAGCTTGATGATTAGGTTATATGCTGTTGATGAGCATGTTATAGGTTAACTTGTTATGATTATGTTATGTATTGATGTTGAGTATGTAATAGGTTAACTTGTTGTTGTTATATGATAGTTAGCTTGATGATTAAGGTTATTGCAATTAGGATCTTGATGTTATATGTATCATAATAAATTGGATTGGAATATGCAAATGGTTATGGTTACGATATTCAGGTATGAGCCGACATATTTGTGATATAGTGTTGTACTAATCTAGATTGGTGTTGCATATGTGTGAATGGTAATTGTGTATGAGTTATGATGTAAACATGTTAGCTAGTGACTATTTTAGATATCATGATCTTATCTATGGTTGAGTTGATATGTTGTGAAGTTATATCCTGGTAACCTAACTTGATTGTGTAGATCTATAGCCTCCCCTAAGATACATTAAGGTATGATCTTGCTTATGTCATCCACTTTGTGCTTGATTGCTTGATTATGTCATCTATCCAGTGTTTGAGTGTTTGGTGTCTATTACGTCGTCTAGTTGATTTATTTAACCTGGTATGTCTGCAAGTTGGTTGAATGTTTAATGAATTGCATAATATGAATGTGTGTTCAAATTATCTCATTTTAAGACGATCGCACTAACATATGTGTTGAGATAGCTTACATGTACTTGAGTGTAATTAGGTGATAGTTGTAGCATTATGTATTATGATTGATGAGTATGAGTTGACTATGGATTATGGCATGATGGTTAGTCTTGCTAAGGATTTATTTTAAATTGATAGATATGATTGTCTTGATATTCAGAAAATGTGGTTGACATGTGTGATCAATTACAGGGTAACATGTTAGGTATTAGCATGATAAGGTAATAGTTGATGTGTTTACATAACTAACAGTTGGGTGATGTGAAAAATCGTCGTAAGCCTCGATTGCAACAAGGTAAAAGGAAGGAATTGAGCAAGAATTACTTTGGCTATGTTTGGAAACCCTAATTCCAAACGAACAAGTGCTTTGCATACAAGAAGTCTTCTTAACCTTGATTTTGTCTGAAATTATGTGGATATGTGCTATAATCATGAACATGTACTTGATAGGTATAATAGCTAGTCTCTAGTTGCAGGCGGATCCTTCAAAGGAATTGGAGTCCCTTGCCAAGATGGCATGGACGTGTTCAGTTGCAAGCAACGTGCTTGGCACAACAAGGTAAGGTAAATGATATATTTTATATTTATTTATGCACTAACAATTATGTGTTTATGGTAGTATGATGCAGGGATTGCAGGGAAAGAGACTGCCAGGAAATATTGAAGAAAGCTTGGGTTGATCTTTCCTTGGGAACCATGGTGATTAGATCATGGCGTCTGTTGCCAGTCTTGTGGTTTTGGTATTTTATGAATTGTTGAGCTTGATTGTGGTTTTTTTTTTTTAATGTTTGGTGCAAGGCCTTTCCACTTTGTTGTGGTGTCATATTGTTATTAACTTTCATGGTTTTCTTCTTGGTTGTTTCTTCTCTTGCCTTTTATGTTTTGAGCCTTGGGAATTGCTCGGGAAAGAGGAAAAATTAATGGATCTCGAGGAGAGCTGTGTGGTACCCAATAGGTAATGTAAGATTCAGATGGAGCTCGGTGCATAAGTAAGCGAAATGGAAGGTAATACTATGACAACCAGCTGGACTGGTTGGGTCCATTGTGGTAAATGGACGGTGGCAGTACATACATGAGAAAGGTAACCAGAAAAGGTAAAGTAAATGGATCTAAGGTGTTAGATTCCTTGGTTATGTTGGGAATGACTATTCTTAATGTTGCACATGTGTTGCATGAATAAAGGAATTTCTCTTAGACCTTGACCTTGATATCTAGTATTTATGTTGTGATCATGATTTCTTTATGCTAATGATTATATGCATATATGTATGTATATACATTGTTATTTGATAGGGACATCATGGATCATGATTGTTTTATGCTCATGTTTATATATATGTATGTATGTGTCTATGTATCTATGCCGCTATTTGACAGGGTCATCAGGAATCTTCCTTGTGGAGGAATGATTGCTTACACAGGAAAATGACATGAAGAGGTTCCTAGTCTTATGAGGAATCAATTGGGAATAGTAGTCATGAAAAATATATGAGGTCAATATCATGTGGTTATGAGTTGATATTATGTTATTATATTATGTATATGTTATGGACATGTTATACCAAGGGATACATCAGCGAAATGAAAGAAACGTGGTCTGCAGCATGCTAGGACATGCATGGATAAGGGAGAAAGGTTTCTTGGTAGAGACAATGTGCTTTTGGATGTGAGGTATTATTGTTGTGCATATGTTGTATATGTTGTAGATGTTGCATCTATGATATTGTGCGCATGTGGTGTTTTGTATACATAACGTGTGTACATGTTGCTTATGCAATATTATGCACAAAATGGTACAGCTAATGTTGTGTGAACATTGCATATGCAGTGTTGGGTATAGGTGGTGCTTCGTAGATGTTGGATATGCGGTGCTATGTACATAATGTACTGTGCGCATGATGTATATGCAACGTTGTGTGTATATGGTGCTCTATGCATGTTAGATATGCGGTACTGTGTATAAATGATGCTATGTACATGTTGGATATGTAGTGCTATGTACAGGTGGTGTTGCATGCATGTTGTACATGTGGCACTATGTACATATGGTGTTGTGTGCATGATTGTAAAAGTGGTGCTGTGGGCATGTGGTGTTGTGTACATGTTGTACAAGTGGCACTCTATGCAGGTGGTGCTGTGTACATGTCATGCATATGGCGTTGTGTACATGTGGTGTTGTGTACATGTCATGCATGTGTAATATGTACATGTGGTATTGTGTACACATTGTACAAGTGGTGTAGTGTACATTTGGAATTGTATACACGTTGTGAAGGTGGTGTCATGTACATGTGATGTTGTGCACATGTTGTCCAGGTGGTGCAGTGTACAGGTGGTACTGTGTACATGTTGTACATATGGTACTGGTGCACGTGTGGTATTGTGTTTAAGTGCATGACATAGATGTTGTGTTGAGGGCATGTGGTACTAGGTATGTGCATTGTGTAGGTGCAAGTATTGTGTGGTGTTATACATCAGGTATAGACGTATTGTGTTGTGTTGTACACTGGGTGTGGGTGTATGTATTATGTTATGCATTGGATGTAGGCGTATGTATTGTACTGTATACATTGGGTGTAGGTGTATGTGTCATATGTCAGGTGTAGGTGCATGTATTGCATGGAGTTGTATGTCATGGGTGATCGTATGTGTGTGATGCACACTATGTATATGTGCACCTGGTTGAGAAGAAGGAACTATCTGTTTGTCGGGTGTGGAAACCGATATGGTCTGCATACAAAATAAGAACAAAGGCAGAAGTAAGGAATGATGAAAGGATAAGTATCAACATTTTATTTAAATTTTATTATGCATGTGATTTATGATTATGGTATATGATGATTACATGTGAATTATGATTATGGTTTATGATGGTTACATGTGATTTATGATTTTGATATATGATGGTTATGTTTTGAGCTAACCTGATGAGGTATTTTTATACATGTTGATTTGGTCAAATATGCTAGTTTGACTTGTTGTGACAGGAAGCGAACATGATTGCAAATGTACCTTATTGAAGAGCTACTAATGAGGTATGATACAAATTTATTTCAATTTATTTTAAATATAATGGAAGTTATGTGCTTGTTATAGGAATGCATGAAATTCCCGATTAGGTGATTGAAATCAATTGCAAGAACTTGAAACAACAAAAGGAATTGGAAAATGTAGCAGTATGCTAGTAAATCTTTTAGGAACAGGGCCATTGTGGGACATTGGTACCCAATAGTGTCCATTGATTTCCGTGAGCATCCGATGACTGGTATGATGGTTTTGAGGCAGGGATATGCCTTGGTTTTTGTATCTTTAGATGCGAGGACACCTTGCCAAGGGATGGAATGCTCGAGATGGGGGTGCAAGTGGAACTTGGAAGGTGAGTGACTGCACATAAGGGGTTGATCGGATTTCCCGAGGGACTATGTAATAGAGAAGGGAAGACCGGGGATGGATTCATTTTTGTCATTATAATTTCCAGATGGAATTAGATGCACATTGGGATTGTGCCGTGGAACAATGAGTTGGTAACTATTCACTAAGAGGACAAGTGGCACAGGATTATAACACTGGACATTGGATGCAGTTTGACTATGGCAGTGGATTCTGGACTTCCTAGGAAGGAGGTGAATCCTGGTATTACTTGAGGGTGGAGGTGTGAGCCTTTGGATTCCCTTATTGTGGATGCAGGCATCATATCTTTTTATTTGCTGGTTGAGAAAATGTGTATATGGGTATATTATTGTAAACACTGTATCGAGCTGGATTTATAAAGCTCCATAGACAGTATGGTTATTTGCTAATTGAAGAAAATGTGTATGTGTATATGTCGTTATTGTAAATATCGTAATGAGTTGTGTTATAAAGCTCCAGTAAATGGTATGTTTGTCATGTTTCAGTAGTGGTCATTATACGTACTGCAACGAGTTGTGTTATCAATCTCCATGGGTAGTATGTTTTCTTTTCAGCAGTATTTTGGTTATAGGTGTCATTGAACACCAAGGATGGTGTTCCCCCAAGGGGGAGGGTTCTATAACAACCCTGGTTAAAAATCCATGTAAAAATATATAAGGCCATGGTGATGGGACACATATTCCAAGCTGAATGGTGGAGGAAACATCCTAGTGGGCGTTGATTTGATTTATTATCGCTAAGGAAATTGACAAAGGCAATGGTTAAGGTTTTGAAAAGGCATGAGGCATTTATTAGAATTTATTTATGAAAAAAAAGGAAATTAGGAGAAAAGGAATGTGAAAGGTCACAAGTTTCATTGGAGGAAATGAAGGAAAATAATAGAAAATGAAGAAAGTAGAGGCCTCATTAATAAAAAGGCTTTTGAGGATCGATTGACAAGCTTTTGACTAGTTTTGGTGGAGCTCTCTTCTATTCTGTCTCTCTCTCATACTCTTGGATACTTAGAGTTTTCTTGGAGCACTCTTGGAGGGTGTGGCATACTTGGATTTTTGGAGCAAGAAGGCAAAGGCTGGTTTTGGTGGAGCTCTCTTATATTCTCTCTCTCTCTCTTACTCTTGGATACTTAGAGTTTTCTTGGAGCACTCTTGGAGCGTGTAGCATACTTGGATTTTTGGAGCAAGAAGGCAAAGGAAGAGAAAAAAAGTGCAAGAGGGCATTAGGATTAGCAACTACAACAATTTTTCTTGCAGGTACCGAGTTGCATGTATGTTTTCCTCACTAGTTTTGGCAAGCATGACACATGCATGTGGTTTCTCGGTTATGATATGTCGCTGGCACGGAGGATTGCCTGGATTGGCAATGGATTTGCCTAGCCTTGCAATTTTCTATATGGCCATGGAGATTGTGGGTTTATTTCCTTGTTTTGTTTTGGTTGTTTCTCATGTTTCCTTAGCTTGGGTTGAGTTATTAGTTCCTGGAAGCCTTGGTTGGATAAACGCTTTGGAAGCCCTATAACAACTTGGGTTGAGTTACTAGTCCTGTAGCCTTGGTTGGACAAACACTCTAGATCCCTTGGTGGGTTGAGTTACTAATCTTGGAGCCTTGGTTGGAAAAACGCTCTGGAGCCCAGTGGCAGTTGTGGGTTGAGTTACTAGTCCTGGAGCCTTGGTTGGAACACATACTCTGGAGCCTTAAATGGTTGGGATCGAGACTGATTTGATGATGGTTTTGTGATGTTTGTCCGTGAGGTGGAATCACTGTTTGATGGGTTGAGGTGGATGACCTCTGGAAGCCCTGGATGAGTTTTGATTGATGTGTTCTATGAGACCCCACATTCATGCTTGGAATATGGCACGAGGGTGGAAGGCTAAAGACAAATTTGGCTCAACCATTCTATGGTCAGGTGGAATGTGGAATTCCCATCCAGGGTTTAGATTTTGCATCATTAATGAAAGGTTATTTCTCCTTGTATTTCTATGAGCATTATGGTGGATTATATGTGGCTTATATGGCTATGATTTCATGGATAATTCTGTCCCTACTATGCTGGTTATGTATATGTTTTATGACAACAACTATGTATGGATCTCATCATGTTCTTACTTATTATTGAATGATCAATGCATATATGACCTAATGGATGAAATGGAAACTAATGTGATAAGGAGACAATGCTTCATAGCAAATCTCAGATAAGTATGAGACCCCTTTGCTCAAATTTGTTATTTAAACCTGTAGGTTGCATATTTACTAAGTATTTGAAAAAATTCCTGTCATGGTTATTAGGGGTCGAGTCAAGGTCTTGAATAAGTATTTTCCTTAGTTCTTTCATTTCCATGTTATTTTAATAATTTGAACATATGGTTCAATTCTAGGCAGTGACCTGGGCCTTGGGCCTGAAAAAGTGACTCAAGTCCCAAAGTCGCTGGAATAGCACTGACAAATTGGATCTCTGGTCATTGCTAGGCAAGCCTGTGAGAGTGAATATAGGGTTATAGTTGAATGTATGCCTTGTAATGGGAGAGAATTTAGGTTTAATTCATCTAAATGCCAGGTTAACTCAGGGGTTGGGAACCTGGAATGGTGGATTAGTTCCTGGGGGTCCTGAAGCACCTTAGGGAGGTCTGTGTGTTGTGTTTCCATCGTTTCTATTTCCTTATGGTCACCTAGGAGGTTGAATCATATCATAGTAGCTTCTCTTTGCATGTTTACCCCGACTGGACGTTTACTTGGGTAGATGTGGGAGGAGCATGTTACAAAGGACAAAGGACAAAGGTGGAAGAAAAGGACCAATTAAAGGATAAGTATCAATATTTTATTTCAGTTTTATTATGCATGTGATCTATGATTCTGATTTATGATTGTTACATGTGATCTATGATTATGGTTTATGATGGTTGCATGCGATTCATGATTTTGATGTTGGAATTATGATACAGGTGTTGTCCTTGATGGAAACTCACTCAGATGAAAGTTCACAGTGCAACAAGTCAACGACAACGGGTTACACATCAAACTCCAAAGAATGAAGAAAGAGAGGTATACGTTGGTTCACTTTGTCCAAGGCGCGTATACACGCGGTTTAATAGAACAAAAGCAGCGTATAATGTATACACGCACTTTCACAGGAGGAAAAGCACATACATGTTGGAAAACCAAGTTTTTGGTCCAAGGTATTTGATCCAAGGTATTTTGGTCCAAGGTAATTGGTCTGAGGCATCTAGTCTAAGGTATTGACCCTAGGTATTGGGTCCACGGTATTCGTCCTAAGTGGTTTTGGTCCAAGGTATTGAGAAAGGCCTAAGAGTATATAAGGAGGAGAAGATCATTAGGCTAGAGCGTGCAAGTATTTGAATATCTTCTGAAGTGTTAGATCATATATGCAGGTTATGAGCTTCTGATGCAAGGATGCACTCATGTGGTTGATGATGGTTGATGGATCGGGATCATAAAGCCTTAAATGTATTATCATTATGTGGCTTGATCATGGACATTCTAGATCTGAACACTGACGCATGTTTTATTCTGTAAATGATATGATCTCGGTATGGCTGAAGTCTGGAATGTCTGTGAAGTTTTAAGTTAGCATTTGCAGATATGTACACTGTTTTGCTTTGGTAAAAGCACGTATACATGCTGGTTCGACACATCGAAGTAGCGTATACCTTATGAGCTACGATCTTTGAAGTTACAGTTGGTTCTGGTTGTTGATGCAGAGTTCTGGGTTTTGCTTTATGTTCTGGTGACTGTATTCTGGTGGCAGTGTTCATATTGATTGATTGTGATTTGTTTCAGTGATGAGGGATGAAATCTAATGGTGGATTAGGATCATAATTACTAATCATTATGTGATCTAATGGGCTAGATCTGATTGCTAACACATGTTTTATCCTTTATGTTTGATGATCTAGGTATGTCTAAAGTCGGGAAGTGCAGCTAAGTTATAAGTAAGTATTTGCAGATCTATACACTGGTTCGCTTTGATGAAGTTGCGTATACACGCTGGTTCGACTGTTCCAAGTTGTGTATACGCTCTGATGCATGTTTTTGAGGTTACAACTAGTTTTAAATGATGATGCAGTATTCTGGTTTCAGATCTGTGTACTAGTTACAATGATCTACCTGTTCCAGTGGATTTGTTGAAGTTGATTAAGTTGTGAGGTTGTCAGTGATTGGTTGAGTTTGGTTGATTTAGAGAGTGATGATTGAGTTTCAGTTATTGATGGATGAAATGAGGCATTGATGTGTATTGTTGTGTACCAGGAGCATTCAGTCTGAAAATTTATGAAACGTGGTACCTGGAGGAACAAACAAGGTCGTAGCCTTCTGTAGGTCAGCGCCTATGTACTAGTAATCATATCGGCTAGTACAAGAGCTAGGGGGTTGTAGCTCCCTTCCAGTAGAAGCTGGAGAATGAGAGAAGGTTGTAACCTTCCACAGGTAGAAGCCTGCATACTGGTATGAGTCTGCACCAATGCAATGTTGTAAGCAGATTTTCTTATCATTAAAAGAAGATAGAGACGACAACAACAAGTGGTTTTCACCCACATTGGGTTTCCACCTTAAATCTTGGTGTTCATGTGTGTTGCTTATGTGTGATGCTTTATTCTGCTTTTACTGCACTTTCTAATAAATCTTTGATATACTAATTTAAGCTCAACACATGATAAACTGTTTAAATCACAAGTTCTCTGCATATACACGGGTTTCTTTAAGCACAGTTGTGTGTACACTCTAGTTCACTTCACTGAAGTAGCATATATAAATCTATTTGGCAAATTAAATAATTGATCCGATAATACTGATTCACCCCCCTCTTAGTATTATCTCCAACAATTGGTATCAAAGTAGGTCCTTCAAAAGAAGCTTGATCTCTTGAAGGGAGATCCATCATCATGAATAATCAAGAAAGCATGGGATCCATCAGACCGCCAATCTTCGATGGGAGCAACTTTATTTATTGGAAAATAAGAACCACAACCTATCTACAATTGCTTGGAACGGATGTCTGGGAAATTGTGGAAGGAGGATATA
>APFE031265346.1:149079-176106 GCA_000404065.3 Pinus taeda
GATTAGTATAGTCATATGCACATGTGTTAGATAGTCAAGAATGATAGTAACCTATGGTGGTATGCATTGCTATTGTTGTTTTATGTTAGATAGCTTGATGATTAGGTTATATGTTGTTGATGAGCATGTTATAGGTTAACTTGTTATGATTATGTTATGTATTGATGTTGAGTATGTAATAGGTTAACTTGTTGTTGTTATATGATAGTTAGCTTGATGATTAAGGTTATTGCATTTAAGATCTTGATGTTATATGTATCATAATAAATTGGATTGGAATATGCAAATGGTTATGGTTATGATATGCAGGTATAAGCCGACATATTTGTGATATAGTGTTGTACTAATCTAGATTGGTGTTGCATATGTGTGAATGGTAATTGTGTATGAGTTATGATGTAAACATGTTAGCTAGTGACTATTTTAGATATCATGATCTTATCTATGGTTGAGTTGATATGTTGTGAAGTTATATCCTGGTAGCCTAACTTGATTGTGTAGACAAATAGCCTCCCTTAAGATACATTAAGGTATGATCTTGCATATGTCATCTACTTTGTGCTTGACTGCTTGATTATGTCATCTATCTGGTATCTGAGTGTTTGGTGTCTATTACGTCATCTAGTTGATTTATTTAACCTGGTATGTCTGCAAGTTGGTTGAATGTTTAATGAATTGCATAGTATGAATATGTGTTCAAATTATCTCGTTTTAAGACGATTGCACTAACATGTGTTGAGATAACTTAAATATACTTGCGTGTAATTAAGTGATAGTTGTAGCACTATGTATTGTGATTGATGAGTATGAGTTGACTATGGATTTTGGACTTCCTAGGAAGAAGGTGAATCCTGGTGTTTCTTGTGAGGGTGGAGGTGTGAGCCTATGGATTTTCTTGTTGTGGATGTAGACATCAGATCCTTTTATTTGTTGGTTGAGAAAATGTGCATATGTATATGCGTATATTATTGTAAATATTGTACCGAGATGAATCTATAAAGCTCCATAGACAATATGTTTATTTGCTGGCTGAAGCAAATGTGCATGAGAGTATATGTGGTTGTTATTTTAAATACCGTAATGAGTTGTGTTATAAAGCTCTAGTAAATGATATTTTTATCATGTTTTCAACAGCGGTCATTGTAAACACTACAACTAGCTATGTTATACATCTCCATAGGCTGTATGTTTTGTTTTTAGCGGTTTGCTAGTTTATAGGTGTCGAATACTGAGGACGGTGTTCCCCCAAGGGGAGGGTTATGTAACAACCCTGGGCTATTTTCTATGTAAAAAAAATAAGACCAACATCATGGGACACGTATTCCAAGTTGAATGTTGGGAAAAACATCCTAGTGGATGTTCATTTGTTTTATTATGGTAAAAGGAAATTGGTAAAGGAATTGACAAAGGCATTTGAAAAGGAACGAGGAATTAATTGACATTTTATTTATGGAAATAATGGAAATTGGGAGAAAAGGAAGGTGAAAGGTCATAATTTTCATGTGAGGAGGAAAATGAAGGAAAATAATGGAAAATGAAGAAAATAGAGGCCTCATTGATTAAAAAGCTTTTGAGGATTAATTCATCGACTTTTTACACTTTAGTTTTGAAGCTCTCTCTCTATTCTCTCTCTTATCTCATACTCTCATACAATTATAGTATTCCTTGAGCACTCTAAAATTGAGGAAAGGAAGGAAAATGAAGGAAAGGAAAGCAAAGGGAAGCAAAGATCAAGCAAGGAAGATCAGGATCAAGCGGCTACAATAGGACTACTTGCAGGTATCGAGTTGCATGTGTGATTTCCTTACTATTTTTTACATGGATGGTACTTGCATGTGTGTACTTGGTTCTCTTGCTGTCATGGGCATGGGTTTTGCCAGGTGTGACAATGGTTTTCAACCTTGACTTTCCGTTTTTGGATAGCCATGGTGTGTTGGGGTTTCTCTTACTTGGTTGAGCTGGATTGCTAGATGGTTTAAAAACTAAGCAAGGTGGTCTCATGAAAAATCACAAGGCCTATGAATCCCTTGATCGATAATGGTGGGATACACGGTAAATCCTAGTTGTGAATAACCTCGTTGAGCCTAGGAATCCTTTGACCGGTAATGGAAAGATACACAGTAAATCCTAGAGGTGTATACCCTCGTTGGGCCTAGGAATCCCTTGACCCTTAATGGTGAGACACACAATAAAGACTAGAGGGTGGAGACGAACAAATTCCTCACGGTTTAGGTGGAGAAATCTGGAGGCATCCATGCTTATTTAGGGCCTAGTGATCCCTTTACTAGTAATGGTGGGATTGCGGTAAAGCCTGTAGTGTATGTTTATTGTTTGGGCCTAGGAAGACCTTGGAAAGATAAATGATAAATCTTGATGAAGCCTTGATTGGTTTTGTTGTGAGTCCCACATTCATGCTTGGAATATGGCACGGGGGTGATTGGCTAAAAGAAATATTTGGTTCAACCCAATCTATGGTTGGGTGATACGTGGAAGTCCTTGACTTCGTTGGCTTTTGCATATGTTAATAAGAGCTCTTTTCCTCTTGTGTTCTATTTGTAAATTTAGTTTTCATTATGTGGATTTAATAGTTGTTCTATCATTGCTATTTTGATGGTTATACGCTAGTTATAAGCATGGTTATGACAAACTTTGGTTATGACTCTCATCATGTTTTGATTACTAAATGAAATGTTAATGAATGTATGACCTAATAGATGGTAATGCGACTATTGTGAGTGGGAATCAGACCTTCTTGACAAATATCAGATAAGTATGAGGTCCTTATGTTTAGATGTGTAATTATGACCTATATATTACATATTCATGATTTGTTTAACGAAATTTTGCCATGGTTAGGTCAAGTCCTTGCTTAAGTTTTATGTTAGAGGATTTGTCTTGGTTTCATTTATTGTATTGGAAAGTCTCATCAAGTTCTAGGAAGTGGTCTTGTGACTAGCCTTGAAAAAGTGGCTCAAATCTTGCGGTAGCAGGCACAGGACTGGCTAAAAAGGATGGCAATCTCTCCCTTGCTAGCTTATGGGAGCGGCCAAAGGCCTACAGTCACATGGATGCAAGCTTGTACATGTGACTAGGGTTTTTGTTGTGAAAAAAAATCTGACTAAGGGGTTGGGCACCTGAAGTGGTTAGTTAGTTGCTCTGGGTCCTGTAGCTCCTCAGGAAGGTCAGTTTGGTTTTTGGTGTGTTGATTCCACTTCCTTAACTATACAATGGGAGTTGAATCATATCATAGTAACTCTTCATCACTTGTTTACCCTGGTGGACTGACTAGCTTGGGTAAATGTGGGAGGAGGGTGTTACACAAGCATAAGGGTGAAAAGTCTGCAAGTAGCATCTTCACGATGTACTTTATTAGAATCATAAAACTGAAGAAATTGACATCTATGTTCAAGCACAGAAATTCCATCCTCACCATCAAACTTATTATGTGACAAGTCACAAAATATTTTTGTAGGGACTGAAAGATTAATACTTTTAGAAAAAAAGCCGGAACAAAGATTTGGGATAGAGCCATTTAAATATATGAAGCTAAAATAAAGGTTCTAGGAGCTCAACTTGTTATATTCCCTCCTTTTAGTGAAAAAAATATATTGACAGGATGGAATGTATCGCCAACAGCTAGGGGGTCTCCCCGATGTGAATACACAATTAGAGCTCACATTGTTTGGGATAGGAACCTCGTCCGGTATGTATCCCTGAAAACCATCATGTTGTTTTGCTCCAGGTTGTCAAATTGGAGATGTTAGAGCGAGGGCAAGAATGAAACGCCCAGACAATGGGAATGAGGTCAACCCATAATTGATACCTACAAAACGAGACAAAAGGACATAACAACAAAGTAACAAGAAGAATCATGCCACAAGAAGGATTCGTAAGCTAAATCCATCTCAGACATAGATGAATAGGAACATGCCAGAGGTTAATTGCAAATTAGTTCACAATAAGTCATTGGCATGACATGGAATAAGAAAGAAAATATTCAAAGTGAACATGAAATCCATAAGCTAGGAATGAGTTCATTAACATACACTCACATTAAAGCACACATATAAACATGCTGGATATACAGGAAACCCAATACAACCATCGTAAATATGCACCAAAGTCCATTCCAAAAGCGAAGAACATACCATTATCCATGTTGCATATCCAAGTACACATCCAACAAATCCATCAAGTCCCATTAGTAAAACATGGGTTTTTCATACCATCATCCAAAGAAAAAACCTAGTCTCACCACAACTCATCCTACTAGTTGCCAAGAGTTGAGTGCCTCTATCCCCTTAACCACAAATCAACTATCTAATGCTAGCCCTAGCTCAAGTGCTAAGGTCCCTTCAAATGAGGCTTGAGGGTATATTTATAGAGGTGAGGAGGATGACCTTTTACCTTCTCTCATGGTCTTTCATCTACCCTCATTACTCTTGAACTTCCTCACAACTCTCCATCATGTCTAAAGACTATTATATGTTGAGATAAATCTCAACATAATTGATGGCATTATGATGAGAAATGTTTACATTACGAAGGATGAGATGTTATGAGGAGAGTACAAAGGGTACTTGGAAACACTAGAGTACTCATTTCCAATGTTGTTGCCAGTTCATGAGATAAGCCTATTTTCTATTGTGCCTCACTTGCATCCAACCAATCTATGATGTTGTACCCTTGGTATTTCTAACTAGTTCTAAAGGCTTGTTTGGATCCTACTTTCCGGCTTGTTGAAACTCTAGTTGCATAGATTTTGTGAGAAACCATAGCTTCCTCCACATAGGTCAACATTCTTGTTCCCTTTCTTCTACCTGCGAACAAATCACATAGGTCATATACATTTATCGTTTAAAGAGAAAATAGAAACACAATATATATTTATTAAAAACAAGATATCTATTTGGACCCCTTGTAAGGTCCTTTTCCCACACCACAATATTTCCATAGTATGCGATCTCTGTAGGATGACTCTGAATGTAAACGAATGTCTTTATCTTCCATGATGAAGCACCAGAACTATGCTTCTTGAACTCAACTAATGGTTTAGGCCTCGATTTGAGGACCAATCAATGAGTGAACTTTAACACCATTTCATACATGCCATAAAATGGAGATTTCAATGCACCAATGGGCATGATGTAAAATGAATTGCGTGCATGTTTCTCTACTGATATGTTGAGTCATTGTTGGTCTTTGAACTTCCGTTCCCAACATGTGATTTCCCATTTGCATTCTAATCAATCCTATATTTCTCCTAGGCTTCACCTTGTTGGTCACTACTATATCCACTTTCATTATCACCGTGAGTTCCCTCATCTTCTTCGTTTAAACTCAATTGAGGTGCTCCATTGAATTATTCAAGTGAATCCCATTTCCAAAAGAAGTAGCAGTCTGCTATTGAGCATATTTTGTTTATTATTGTTGTTGGAGTGCCTCAAATGTCCTAACATCTTAAGATATATCACACTCTGTTTAGTATTAGGTTTTTTGTCAGTCATACCCCCTACAACCTCAAGCATCATTTCAAAGCCAACATTTTAATTGATATGGAAAGATACCCCGTGAGTATCCGTGTGAGACTTCCCTGAAACACCTTGCCTAATTATGACATGAATATGCCAATTAACATTATGAATTCCTTTAACAAAAGAACACGACAAGCTAGTTTTATCTTCATATTATGGTATTATATAAATTCTGCAAACAACCTTCAAGAAATGTAGCTTAAATATATCCCTATTTTTTGGAATGACTACCTCTCCACTTCTATGAGATTACTGCTCTTTAAGAATAACCCTTTTGTTTTCCTTCACCATAAGTTTCGTTCTTCCAAGCTAGGAAAGAAAGATGGCGCTACCAAACTTGTGTTTTATATTGGTGATTCCCAAGTTACGATGCTTAATTTCATATTGTTAGGCATTTTGTTATGGAAACTTCAAGCTCCAAAGAATATTTTAGATCCATTTAAAACTGAAATAGGTTTGCAGTCATCCCTTTTGATATTAATAAAAAATCCTAAATTAACAAAATGGCCTAATTAATGAATCTTCAATCGCCAAAATCCAAGGAACTTGACTGGTGGTAATTCTTGTAGTTACACATTACCAAATAAGAATGGCCTTCCTTACTTCTCAAATTTGAACAAATTCACATGTTTTGGCCTAAATTAATAACATTGGTTATCATATATACCACAACATCGATTTTATCTCAGGTTAGGTGGCATATTCATTCTATAATGCAAATCACATTTTTAGTTATGAGCGGCAAGAGTTCGAGAAGATATCTATGACTTGGAATAAGTCGTAATACTTGTTTCCAAGCAAGTCACACTTAAAAATCCAATCGCAAGTGGCAACATTAGCTAGCAGGACTGGTGAAACAAAGTGTGATTTGTGACTAAGTAGAAACTTTGCTATCTTAGCGCATGTTGCCTTGCGTAGTTTTGATTTCAATGATAACTCATGGCTTTTGTGATGAATATGTGCGTCATCAAAGGCATTGGCTCAAAGGAATTAATGTTGCATTGATAGAGCATAAATGATTACATCCGCAAGGAGACTTACGTACTTCAAGACATGATCCAAGCTTCTCATTATGAAACCACTAGTCATACATACCCACACATTTCAATTAGAGGAACAAGTATATGCGATTAGGATCTATATGGTTTATTGGTGGTATGGATCTATTAATGACATCCCTGGCACCATTTGTTGCTATGCCAACAAAATCATAACTTATCATAAAGATATCCTTATCACGTAGAATCCTGCCTTGAAAGGATTTAAGAGGAAATTCCTACATGACTGCAACATTCCAATCTCATTGCATGTATTCACGTATTTTCTAAAATGCGTCCATTTGATGTAAATCTTGTGTCATACTACCATTCGCGATGAGACTATTTTTTAAGAAAACTCTCCATAAAGGTATTCACCTTTGCTTTGTCATGCAAGTAGTTGTTACCAGTAATCTTAGTCAAAACATAGAAATTTTCCTTGGAAGAAAGCATAATCCCTGACATAAGAGTAAGAAGATTGGATTCAAAGTTATCAATGCCAAGCCTTGGGTGTATAAAACCACAATGTTGAAATTTGTTGCTGAAAGGAGGAACGATGCCTTCTTGAGAGCTATATAAAAGATGTCGAGAGAAAAATTCAGTGGATAAGTGAAAAGAGAAAAAATGAGCATTGAGGGCATAAATAACTGAGGAGAGGATAGGTGAAAATCCTAGTGAATAAGGGAGACCACATGCTAAAATGTGACCTGAGAAAGGTCGCAAGTAGAGATTGGGCAATGGTTTTATCGCTTGTGATAAATATAACTAGGTTGTTGGTTTAGTTTCCATAGAGGTCGTAGTTTTAAATGTGAGTCACATATCACATATGAAGTGGGTAGTGAGTGAAGACATTGTAAACCAAGGTGTGACTTGTGACATACCATGAAAAACACCTAGAGGAGGTCGCAATTGCAATTTCAACAACCAGTGAGGTCGCAGGTTACATTTGCAGGCATATCACACCTTGCTAATGCATCTCTAAGGCTCGCAATTGCGATCCTGTGACCTATAGTTTTAATAGGATGGTCTAGATGCAAGTTTGGAGAGGAGTGATGTTGCGATTGTTCAATTCGAAATTGGAGGTGCAACTATTCATATTTGTCCTCCAGGGCCATTGCAAAAGTAAATTGTGAACCCAAAGCAATTGACTACACCAAAGCAACACCTATGTATCATCTTCAACATTTCACCTATGAATGGTTGTCTTGATGATAACATAATGTTTATTTTATCTTAACTTCCATTGCAATGAATGTGTGCCTCGTTTCTTGTATGCACATATTTTGACTCTTTAACAACACCACACCTTGAGCATAATGTCAACTGTGTATGAAAGAATGATTATGTTGTTATGAGAGATCAAATTGGTCCTTAAGTTATAAACACCCCCCCATACCTTCCATGGAATGAGATAGAAGTTTTAATTTCTTTCCATCACATAACCAAAAGACTATTTTCCCCGTGGGCGCTTGTTGTATCCCTTATAATCCATGTGGCATGATGCTACATTTTTAAGTGTTTCCAAAGCAAATTTTTAATATTGCTTGGTAATATGATCACACCTTTTCAATGTGTATATTTATGTCTACATCTATATGTGTGTCAAGGGAGCGTATCATCCAAATTCTAACAGTGCTATTTATATATATTGTCCCTCATTGTTCCCAATGTATGTGATGGCATAGTTGTGTAGTCCATACATGCTACTAGAGTAACCTTCCATATTCATATATTATTATAACCAATGCTCATCGTGTAGCTTTTAAAGTCAACGCTTGGCATATTTTCAACTCCCGTCAAGTAGTATGTAAAATGCACAAAGGTTTCCTTGATTATGGTCACCAACACGTCAGATATATGTCTTTCAAGAGTTAGCCTTTATGTGTTGACGGATAGGTCCAATACATTATTTATATTTCCTTTGTATCATTTTGACATCGAGACCTTCATGGCGTAATTTGGGACATTCCTCATTGCTCACCCTTTATGCATAATAATAAAATGTGTTAGTAGAGTTATGTAATACAAGGCAAGCTTTTACAAAATGAAGCATTAAGGTCTTAAAAAAGCACAATAAACGAGAAAGTGTAAAATGGGTTAAATATTTCATGAAAAGTTTTTTGTAACTACAAGAAATGTTTATAAATATCAGTGATATGAATAGATTTCATAGGTTTATCTTGCAAAATTTGTAAAGGCGAAACTTTAAAGACTCAACTTTGCATACACAAACAAAACCCTATCTTCACAGAACTTGACAGATAAACACTCTGATGGACTTGTTGGTTGCAAGTGACTTTGACATGACACGAGATTCCCGACATGATGATGCATTGTAATGCAGGTGCCATGAAATGATTATAAAAATGCATCATGGGGGTTGTGAAGTAAAACATAACTGGGGCTCTTATCATGATAATTAGGGTTTCAAGGGTACATGAACAAACTATAGCTTCACAAACCCTAACGTAAATAGAAAGAAGTCACAATCATTGAGAGAAGATTCATTCGCACCATTACAATGCATATAATAGAAGTATAAAACTTTGAAGTCACATGAGACTCTTAATGCATCATAAACCCTAATGCATTAATAATATCGATATCAAGATAGAACACTATGAGAAAATGTCATATGCATCACAAAAACATATGCATCAATAGAGTTTGATAACAATCATGCTAATTCCATATTTCACCTTTGAAGTCATTAGAATAACCCATGGGACCTAAAAAAGTAAAAGGAGACCCAAAATTTTGGTGTTATGCCAAAAAAAATTGGGTGTTGTTATAGTGGCTACAACAATTGGAAAACCGCTGGTTGAATCCAACATCTCTTCCTACGTCCCTTCAACATATTGAATCTTGTGAATGATGCAAGGAAGTATTGAATAGACACTGTGGGTACTCCTTGAGTTACCAAACCTTTTACAGATATGCCCTTCCCTTATCTCCCAGCCAGGTCCTGTCAGTATTTACACACTAGAACTAGAGCTCACACAAGCAAGCCTTTGATGATGATGTAGGTAAAATGACAAAGGTTTTGTTATATTTAAAGATCTAAAGTGGGTTTCTAGTGTTGTTTTGCTGTCAGTGGTCTTATTCAATACCCCGATGGAGTCACTCAAGAAATCACAAGAATTACTTCGCTGCCAATAGGCCTGTTCAGTACCCTTGTTGAAGTTGCTTGCATCACCTCTTTGTGCATGAAGCCCTTCTTAATCATTTACCCTTTGTTTGATTAATTTTCTTTGCATGTACATTGGAATCATTTATTGAGCATTTATTTCTCAAGGGTGGATGAGGGATCCCAATTTATTTTACGGGAAAGAGAGGTTATTCCTTGTTTTGAGAAACTAATGGATTTTTTGACTTAAGTTTTTCCTTCATGCCATGTTTCCACATCATATTTCCAACTGACAAGTGGATAATGAACACAGACCATTGAATTATTCAATACCAAGCTAGACACAAGGTTTAAGTTATAGATATAGGTCACATAAACTAGTTAGGGTTCCCCATGAGCACTTGTTCATATTTTCCTCGTTAATGGGCCAAACTCATAGGAAGCATGTTTAGGACATAGTTTTAACAACTAGATATATGAGAGGTTTACTCCTGGAGCAACAATCGCAATCATGCACAACCATTAAAGTAGGGTTGCAACATTAGGGAAAAGTGACTAGAGAAGCTCTTCTAGGGTTTCAACATGTGTAAAGAAGCATAAGAGAAGCTCATTCTAGCATCAAAGGTTTGTAGGGAGTACACATAGAACAAGTCTTGTGAAGGCTCATGCAGTTCCATGCATCATACAGAACAAATGTAATGTCAAGTCAATAACTGGTGTATGATATGTAAGGATATGAATGCATGATGTAATGCAACAGAGAAAAATACATGCAATACAGGAAAAACAATGCAGTGCAATGCAAAGTAAATGCAATGAAAATCAACGAATTGCAACTAAGCTAGGAAATGCTAATGCAAACGATTGGTAAATGCAATGTAGTAAAGAGAAATTAGGGAAGATGAATGCATAATGTCATGTGGAAGAAACTACATGTAATAAATAACATACAAGAAAAGCACGTCCAAACCCTAACTAGCATAGAGAAGCAAACCTTAACAAGAAAACCCTAATCAACAAAACCTAAACTAGTCTAAACCTAAAACCCTAATTTTACTAATGAGGAGATAAGGTCATGTGAAATAAAAATTCTAATGCAACGATCTAAGTAGTTCCCGACCTACAAGAACAAAGGTGGCAACAATTATAGCCAATATAACGAATTGTGCAAAAAACAAAAATGCTTACTTGTAAAACATGCACAAGAGAAAGAAGGTCATGGCTGTTGGTAGGAAACATGCTAGAAAAGATTGTTCTAGCCAAAATACAACTCTATATTGGTAGACATAATGATAAACTTGGAAACCCTTATCATTTCTCCATGTCATGCATTCATTTGTTCTTAATCCTAAATCCAACATAAGAGAGATGAGAGATTGTCTACTTGCAGAGGAATTCACCGGATAAGACTCTTCAATCCAATCAATGATATTATCATGATATTCAAGATGATTAACTAGTAAATCTTGGATCTCCCAAAAATGAGCATTCATCAGAAACCCTAATTTCATAAACCCTAATTTAAGCCTATTCATGGATTTTTTCAAGGACTTGAGGACCTGACAAAACCATTGGTGAGAGCCGAAGTGCCTCACTATCCTGACAAATATCTATACCCTCAAATGGTAGATCATCAAATATTAGTGATTTCATATGATCAACTGATGAATGCAAGTGGTCATCATCAACTGTGTCATCAAAATCACAGTTGGATATATCATTGGTTTGATCAGATCGAATACTGACATACTGGTAGTTCAAAAAATCAGATTCTTCTAATTTCCAATATGAAGATTAATCAACCAGATTAGTCTCAATAAAGAGATGAGTCATGTGATTTCTTCCCTCGCACACAGTAGAATGTATAACAACAACAACTTGTACCTGATCGTAATCTCCACCATCTAGTTGGGAATCATAAGGATTTGAAACAAATGGTCGATGTACTCTCTTCAAAAAGAAGTGATGCATCTCAAAGTCTTTCAAAAATGAGCTTTGATCGAGAAAGATGGTTCTTAAAGGGGAATCATGTGAGGAAACCCTAATTCGACCTAGTTCATGGATCTTGTTAGGATAATGAGAACCTAACATAACCATCATCAGAAGCTGAAGTGCCTCAACTTCCTGACAAGTCCCTAAACTTTCAAAATGTGAATCATCAAATTTCAGTGGCTTAGTGAGATCACCGAGTGGATATGAAGAAATATCATCAGTAGTATCAATGAACACATTATTAATAGGATGAAAGTCATTAAAGCCATTAATTTGATCAGGTTCGATAGTTAACACATGAGACTCTTCAAGGAATAAGAATGAAGATGAATTGATTGGAGAACTCTCTTGAAAGTTTCGAGATGTAGAATCTCCCTCTTCACCTATTAAAGATTGCAAATTGAAAAGGTCATGAAAAAAGGATTCAATGTTTTCATCTCTTTATTGTGAGACAAAACTATCACATACCTGATCGCAATCTAAATCAGAAGAATGAAGATCTAAAGGGTTTAGAGAATTCACTGGTGTAGTAGACTTATAAAATAAACCAAGGTACAAAATATGAAGATACTTAGGTGAAGTGACATCACTTTCAACCAAATTTGGTTCAAGATTCAAATCTTGCACAATAGTGTCAACTTGAGGAAGAAACAGATTAGCATGCATGTTATGCTTTGTGGAGTTAATACGACATTCAGTTTTATCCAAGGCAAGACGTAGGTCATTGCAAACAATAGATTTAGGAATACGCTTAATGGTTTCAAGTTGGGTCTTATCATCAAGGGGAGGTGTTTTATCAACTTGATTCTAAGCTTTCCCAATTTCACCAGGATGTATGAGAGTTTCAGAAGCGATACAAATTGGTTCTTTACCCTTCAAATCATATTCATCACTTATATTATTAATAAAAAAATTTTCATTGGGTAATGAAGTTGCAGGAAGATTGGGAATTTCACAAGTGGTAATTTTATCCTCAGAGGTTTTATACTTTTTCTTACTCGTAGAAGTTGGCAAGACGAAAGTAGGGATAGGATCTGAATGGTTTATCACCTACGTATTATCAAAATTATCACCAGAACAAGATTAATCTCATATTCAAATTGTTGTAGAGACATGAAACCAATCGTTGATTTTTTTCATTCAAATACATCCAATCCACATTTCTCTCAAGAAATTGATAACAAAGGTGAACACACCTATCATCAAAATATTCCAAAGATTCAATTGGTTTCTATCTAAGCTCATTAATATTTTTAAACAGACTTTGAAAATCATACCTATCGAAAACGTGATGGAGCTTCTTGACGAATTTCTCAAAAGAATGGATGGACGCAACTTACAATATTTAGCAACATTCCATGATGCGACCTCCAAGCATAAGGGTGAAAAGTATGCAAGAAACATATTCACAATGTATTTTATTACAATCACAAAATTGAAGAAATTGATGTCTATGTTCAAACAAAGACATTCCACCCTCACCATCGAACTTATTCTGTGACAAGTGATGAACTATTTCCATGGGGACTGAAAAATTTTGACTTTTAGAAAAAAACCCTGAACAATGATTTGGGACATAGCCATTTAAATATATGAACTAAAATAAAGGCTCCAGTGGATCAACTTTTCATCTTCCCTCCTAGTGTCAAAAATATATTGATGAGCTAGAATGTACCACCAACAACTAGGGGGTCTCCCCAATGTGAAGTCCCAATTAAAAGTCACATTGTTTGGGATAGGAACCCCGTATGGTATGTATCCCCAATAACCATCATGGTGTTTCGCTCCAGGCTGTCAAATGTGGAGAGGTTAGAGCAAGGGCAAGAATGAAATGCCCAGACAATGGGAATGAGGTCAACCCATGATCGATACCTGCAAAACAAGAAAAAAGGATATAACAACAAAGTAACAAGAATAAGCATTCCACAAGAAGGATTTGTAAGCTAAATCCATCTCAAATATAGATGAACAGGAAAATTACAAAGGTTAATTGCAAATCAGTTCACAATAAGTTACCGACATGGCATGGAAGGAGAAAGAAAAGATTCAAAGTGGACGTGAAAATCATAAGCTAAGAATGAGTTCATTAACATATGACCACATGAAATCACACATACAAACATGATGGAAATACATGAAACCCAATACAACCATCATAAATATGCACAGGAGTCTGTGCCAAAAGCAAAGAACTTATCATTATCCATGTTTCATATCCAAGTACACATTCAACAAGTCCATCAAGGCCCAGTAGTGGAACATGGGTTGTTCATACCATTATCAGAAGTAAAACCCTAACCTCACCACAACTCATCCTACTAGTTGCCAAGAGTTGAGTGCCTCTAGCTCCTTAAGCACAAATCAACTATCTAATGCTAGCCCTAGCTCAAGTGCTAAAGTCCCTTCAAATGAGGCTTGAGGGTATCTTTATAGAGGAGAGGAGGGTGACCTTTTACCTTCTCCTATGGACTTTCATCTACCCTCATGACTCTTGAGCTTCCTCATGACTCTCCATCATTTCTAATGACTATTACATGTTCAAATTAATCTCAACATAGTTGATGGAATTATGATGAGAAATGTTGAAATTATGAAGGAAGATAAATTATGAGGATATTACAAAGCGTTGTTGTAAACCCTAGAGTACTCATTTCCAATGATGTTTATAGGTCATCGGAAAAGCCTATTTTCTATTGTTCCTCACTTGCATCCGACCAACCTTTGATGTTGTGCCCTTGGTATTGCTAACTAATTCTAGAGGCTTGTGAGGATCCCCTTTACAACTTGTCGAAACTCTAGTGTCATAGATTTTGTGAGAAACCCTAGCGTCCTCCACATAGGTCAACATTCTTGTTACCTTTATTCTACTTGAAAACAAATCACATATGTCATATACATTTGTGTTTTAAAGAGGGAAAATAGAAACACAATATATTCATTAAAAACAAGATATCAATTTGGACCCATTGTATGGTCCTTTTCCTGCACCACAATATTGCCATTGTATGTGATTTGTGCAGGATCACTATGAATGTAGACGAATATCTTTATCTTCCATGATGAAGCACCAAATATACGCTTCTTGAACTCAGATGATGGTTTAGGCCTTGAGTTGAGGACCAATCAATAAGTGAACTTCAACACCATTTCTTACATTCCATAAAATGGAGATTTCAATGCATCAATAGGCATGATGTAAAATTAATTGTGTGCATGTTTCTCTGTTGATATGTTGATCCATTGTCAGTATTTGAACTTCTGTTCCCAACATGTGGTTTCCCATTTTCATTCTAATAAATCCTATATTTCTCCTCGGGTTCACCTTACTGGTCACTACTATATCCACTTTCATTATCACCATGAGTGCCCTCATCTTCTTTGTTTAAACTCAATTGAGGTGCTCCATTGAATTATTCAAGTGAATCCCATTTCCAAAAGAAGTAACAGTCTAATATTGAGCATATGTTGTTGCTTCTTGTTGTTGGAGTGCCTCAAATGTCCT
The DNA here is from genome assembly GCA_000404065.3 of Pinus taeda. Taxonomy (NCBI): domain Eukaryota; kingdom Viridiplantae; phylum Streptophyta; class Pinopsida; order Pinales; family Pinaceae; genus Pinus; species Pinus taeda. The sequence continues at coordinate 164,272 of APFE031265346.1, forward strand.
AACATCTTAAGAGAGTTCACATTCTATTTTGTATTAGGTTTTTTGTAAGTCATACCCCCTACAACCTCAAGCATCATTTCAAAGCCAACATTTTAATTGATATGGAAAGATACCCTGTGAGTATCTGTGTGAAACTTCCCTGAAACACCTTGCCTAATTATGACATGAATATGCCAATTAACATTATGAATTCCTTTAACAAAAGAACTTGACAAGCTAGTTTTATCTTCATGTTATGGTATTATATAAATTCTGCAAACAACCTTCGAGAAATGTAGCTTAAATATATCCCTATTTTTTGGAATGACTGCCTCTCCACTTCTATGAGATTACTGATCTTGAAGAATAACCCTTTTGTTTTCCTTGTCCATATGTTTGGTTCTTGCAAGCTAGGAAAGAAAGATGCGCTGCCAGAATTGCGTTTATATTGGTGATTCCATCCATGCTTAACTTCATATTGTTAGGCATTTTGTCATGGAAGCTTCAAGCTCCAAAGAATAGTTTGGAGCCATTTAACACTAAAATAAGTTTGCAGCCATCCCCTTTGATATTAATAAAAAATAAAAAATTAATAAAATGTCCTAATTAATTAATCTTCAATCACTAAAATCCACGAAACTTGACTAGTGGTAATTCCTCTAGTTACACATAACCAAATAAGAATGACATTCCTTACTTTTCAAATTTCAAAAAATTCACATGTTTTGGCCCAACTTAATAACATTTGTTGTCGTATATACCACGCCATCAATTTTATCTCAGGCCTGGTGGAAGATTCATTCTATAATGCAAGTCGCATTTTTATTTATGAGCGTTAAGAGTTGGGGAAGAGATCTACAACTTGGACTAAGTCATAATCCTTGTTTATCAAGAAAGTCACACTTAGGAATCCAATCAAAAGTCGCAAAATTAACTAGTACGACTGGTGACACAAAGTGTGATTTGCGACTAAGTAGAAACTTTGCTATCTCAGCGCATGTTGCCTTGCATAGTTGTGATTTCAATGATAACTCATGGATTTTGCAATGAAGATGTGGGTCTTCAAAGGCATTGGTTCAAAGGAATTAAGTTTTCATCCATATAGCACATAGGATTACATCTGCAGGGATACTTATGTACTTCAAGACGTGATATGAGATTCTCATCATGAAACCACCAATCATACATATGGTTGATTGGTGGTATGGATCTGTTAATGACACCACTGGCAGCATTTACGGCTATGCCAAAAAAATCACAACTTATCATAAAGAGATCCAGCAGAATCCCGCCTTCAAAGGATTGATGAGGAAATTCCCTACATGACTGCAAAATTCCAATCTCGTTGCTAAAATTCCCTACATATTTGCTAAAATGTAGTTATTTGATGGAAATATTGTGCCATACTAACATCAACAAAACGAGACTATTTTTGAAGGCTACTCTCCAGAACGGTAGTCACCTTTGATTTGTCATGCAACAGGTTGTTACCAGTAATCTTAACCAAAACATGGAAATTTTCCTTGGAAGAAACCATAACTCCTGACATAAGAGTAACAAGATTAGGTTCAAAGTTATCGATGCCAAGTCTTGGGTGTGTAAAACCACAACGCTGATTTTTTTTTGTTAAAAGGAGGAATGATGCCTTCTTGAGAGTTCTATAAAAGATGTCGAGATAAAAATTCAATGGCTAAGCGAAAGAGAAAAAAATGAGCGTTGAGGGTATAAATAACCGAGGAGAGGATAGGTGAAAATCCTAGTGAATAAGGGAGATCACAAGTTGAAATGCGACTTGAGAAAGGTCGTAGGTAGAGATTGCATAGCGATTTTATCGCTTGCGACAAAGATAACTAGGTCGTTGGTTTAGTTGTCAGAGAGGTTGGAATTTTAAATGTGAGTCACATATCACATTTGAAGTGGGTAGTGAGTGAAGACATTGTAAACCAAGGCGCGACTTGTGACCTACCATGAAAAGCACCTAGAAGAGGTTGCAATCAAAATTTCAACAACTAGTGAAATTGCAGGGCACATTTGCAGGAAAATTACACTTTGCTAATGCATCTCTAAGGCTCACAATTGTGGTTTTGTGACTTTTAGTGTTAATAGGATGGTATAGTCACAAGTTTAGAGAGGAGTGATGTTGTAATTGTTCAAGTCGCAATTGGAGGTGCATGTAGAAATTCCCACCTATAGATCACCTAGTAATACAATATACTAAAGCAAAACACTTGATCTACTTCTACAAACAATTTAGTGGAAGCATAATAAAAAATGAGCAACATCAATAAGAACACATATAACTGATAAGAAGGAATCAATCACACATAACACAGAAGATATAACCCGGGGAAAGCCTCAGCCTAAAACCCAAATCTGTATTATCAACAATGGAAAATAGCCAATATTACAAAAAAATCACTCAAAAGCATCCTCCTCTTTTGCAAACCTCTGCTGCTCATAAACAGTCAAAGCCCCTCTCAACCTCTAGATAAACCCTCCAAAGCTCTACTTGCACAATTCTGAGTGGGTCAGTGCAAACCACTTGTGGAATGCGCTCTTCACACACTCACTAACCTCTGATCCAACTACGCAGTCCTGAAGGAGATAAATCCTCATCATGGATGAGCTTCCTTTATAGGAAAAATATTCATCCAACTGATAGTAAACTGTCCCTTCTATGATCTCAACTAGGTCTCTGTCTGAACTGACATGCATGAGTTTTTAATGAGATAATCTTCAGTTATATGAAGTAGAGCAGTTATATGCTAGCATGCATTAACTAACTGAACTTACTTAATTTAAACAAACTGTTTAAATCAAATATAATTGGACTTGACTCAGTTAATTGAGCCAACTAATTACTACTCAAATTAGAACTCATCCTTATCTCTTTAATTGATGGATAAACTCCTCAATTAATAGATAAATTGTTGCATGTCCTTAGATAGACTTCATGTTTGATTTTTCACAATTAATCAATCCATGGAGAATTAATTAATTTATTTTCAAACAACTATTAAGTTCAAATTCGAATTTTATTTCCTATTTTTAGTCCAAGGACTAACTAAAATAGGAATCCATCCTGAACTACTAAAAATAGAATGCTATTTTTAGCACTTCCATTTTTCATTCCCTATTTCCCAATCGAGCACTAGGACCCAAACTGCTATTTATAATAGTTCTATTTTTAGCATTTCTTGTTGCCAATTTCAACACTCCCTCTCAACAAGAAATGTATTCGACTCGAACCCGATCCTGTACCTCTGGAATGTTCTGCATGCAACACTTCTACCAAGTGTGGTTGCTCTAGCAACTCTCAGAACAAAAAAAAACTCCCAATTGACCTCTCTATTGGGCTAGAAACATACTCTGATGCTGAAGCTCTACCTGCTGCTGACAAGTGCCCCCTCTCTGACCTCTGAGCTGCTGCAACACTCCATGCATCTCACACCATTGCACACCTCTTTGTGCCATCCTGTACTAGTGCAACACTCCTGTGCCTCTCGCATCGTTGCAGCCTACTAGCTTTACACAATCCTGGGACTCCTGCACTGTAGCTCTCTCTGCCGCTCCATCCACATCTATCTCTACCCAAACAGCCAGTCCTGCTACTCTTCATCGGGGCTCCCGTAGCAAAGTCGAATCAAAGAGGTTGAGTACCTGAAGGATCCTGCCCCCATATCAGCCTCCATGGGATGATCACTCCACATCACCCCACCTCCTACCTAGAGGTATGGATACACGTGATCCCTCTACCCACCTGGCTTGAAGTTTCCCCCTACTGGAGGTCTCTGCATGAGTAGATGTCTCTACTCGATCTCCTCTCAGCTTCTCTAGTTGTGGCTACTCCACAACCTCCTGAAGTTGCTTCACCAATGGTGGCTCCTCCACAATTGTTTGAGACTTATTCTAGCACTGCATGTTGAGAAGTAGTTTACTCTCCCTCTCAACCACCAAGTCTCCATCAGTTGCCTTGCTGCTCAAGGCTTTGCATGCATCTTGAACCTCAAAAGCATACAGGTTCTTGAACCGTGAACTAATCTGCTTCACCTGTCTAGTGATGATGTGTCTAAGGAAAACCTTTCCCTTACTAAAGACTACATCATAGCCTTTGTCTTCCAGCATCATGATTGACACCAAGTTTCTCTTCAGTCCTGGTACATACTTGACACCGGTCAAGGTAAGGCAAGCTCCATGCAACCTCTAAAAAATAACCGTGCCTACACCTGAGACACTATACTTTTCATCATTACCCATCGCTATGAGTATCTGGAGATCTTTCTCCTCCAAAGTACTGAACAAACTTTTGTCGCCTGTCATGTGGAAAGAAGCTCCATTGTCAAGAAACCAACCACTTCCCACGATGGATGAAACCATGCATGCGAAGAGTGTGAAATACAACTCGAACTGTGAAGCAAGTGCCTCACCTTCAAATCCTTCCCCGGATCCCTTCTTGGATTTCCTCTATGGACAATTTGTAGCAAAATGGCCCACCTCATGACAATGAAAGCATCACACTTTCAATTTGTCAAACTTCTTCCCACCATGGGAAGAACTGGATTCGGAATGAGAAATCTTCTCCTTCCCCTTCTTCGCCTTACTCGCTAAGGCACAATTTTTTTCATCCTCCATGGATAAAGAACCATCTCTGGTACTTCTTCTTATCTCCTCCTGCATCAAATCCGACCAAAGTTGTTCCCAATCTGGCAATTTCTCTCTTCCATTAACCGAGTCCTGGTAGCTATGCCAACTCTTAGGAAGACCAAGGAGTGCAAGACTCACCATGTCATCATCAGTTGTCATGATCCCTACACTTCCAAGCTCCTCCTTGCATGAGGTGAGCTTGTTCAGATACATAGAGATCGTGTCACCCTTTTCACACTTGATATTTCGAAGTTTATCTTTCAGCGCTAGCTTCCTCTGATCGCTGCTATTCTGAGAAATATCTTTCAATGTTTTCCACATCGAAAATGGAGTCTCCTTCCCATGGAGGCTCGAGACAATGTGATCTCGAACTCCCTCAAAGAGGATTCTCCTTGCTCTAGCCACACACTTTTTCCATTCCGCCAGTTGAGTAGGATCAATCGGCTTTTGGACTTCTTGATCAATGAAGTCCTTGAGACTGTTATCTTCCAATACTGCCTCCATGCAATCCTTCCAGGCTATATAATTCGAACTACCATCAAGGGCATATTCGAGTCTTAAACCACTGAACACCATCTGTGAAATAGATGTGATAAGAACTCAATTCAATATTCAAAAAGCAAACTTTGTACTTCTCCTTCTTGTATATTGTTCTTCCTTGATCACCTTTGCTCTGATACCATGTAGAAATTCCCACTTGTAGATCACCTGTTAATGCAATATACTAAAGTAAAACACTTGATCTACTTTACAAGTGGAAATATAGCCAGTATTACAAAAGAATCAGCTCAAAAGCTATCCTGCTCTCTTTGTAATACCTCTGTTGCTCATAGATAATCAAAGGCCTCTCTTAAACCTCTGGTCTGCCCTCCAAGCCTCCTATTTCTTTGCGCAATTCTGATTGTGGTCCAGTGCAACCACTTGTGTGAATTGGCCTCTTCACACAGTCACTAACCTCTAATCCAACTATGTAGCCCTGAAGGAGATAAATCCTCATCATGGATGAGCTTCCTTCATAGGAAAAATATTCATCCAACTGATAGTACACTATCCCTTCCCTGATCTCAACTGGGTCTCTGTATGAACTGACATACATGAGTTATTCATGAGAGAATCTTCAGTTATTTGAAGTACAAGAGTTATATGCTAGCATGCATTAACTAACTGAACTTACTTAATTTAAACAAACTGTTTAAATCAAATATAACTGGACTTGACTCAGTTAACTGAGACTACTAATTACTACTCGAATTAGAACTCATCCTTATCTCTTTAATTGATGGATAAATTCCTCAATTAATAGATAAACTGTTGCATGTCCTCAGATAGACTTCATGTTTGATTTTTCACAACTAATTAACTCATGGAGAATTAATTAATTTATTTTCAAACAACTGTTAAGTTCAAATTTGAATTTTACTTCCTATTTTTAGTCCAGGGACTGACTAAAATAGGAATCCATCCTGAACTGCTAAAAATAGATTGCTATTTTTAGCACTTCCATTTTTCATTCCCTGTTGCCCAATCCAGCATTGGTAACCAAACTGCTATTTATAGCAGTGATATTTTTAGCACTTCTATTTTTAGCATTTCTTGTTGCCATTTTCAACAGTGCAACTGTTCAAATTTATCCTCCAAGGTCGTTGCAAAAGTAAATGGTTGTCTTGAAGATAACACAATGTTGATTTTATCTTATCTTCCATGGCAATGAATGTGTGCTTGATTGATTGCATGCACAAATTTTGACTCTTTAAAACCACCAAGCCTTGAGATTAGCGTCATCTATGTATGAAATAATGGCTCTATTTTTTCGAGAGATCTAAATGGTCCTTATGTTATAACTACCCCCCCATACCTTCCATGAAATGATCTCAACATTTTAATTTATTTCCATCACATATCTAATAGATTATCCTCCACATGGGCGTTTGTTGTATCCCTTATAATCCATGTGGCATGATGCTATATTTTTAAGTGTTTCCATAGCACATATTTTAACATTGCTTGGTAATATGATCACACCTTTTGAATGTGTATTTTTATGTATGCATCTATATGTGTGTCAAGGGAGCGTATTATCTAAATTTTGAAAGTGTTATTTATATATATTATCACTCATTGTTCCCAATGTATGTGCTGGCATAGTTGTGTAGTCCATACATACTACTAAAGTAACCTTCCATCTTCATACATTATTATAACCAATGATCATCATCAATATTTTCAAGTCAGTGCTTGGAATATTTTCTCCTCTCATCAAGTAGTGTGTTAAATGCACAAAGGTTGCCTTGATTATGGTCACCAACACATTGGATATATGTCTTTCAAGATTTTATCCTTTATGTGTTGACGGATAGGGCCATTTCATTATTTATATTTCTTTTGTATCATTTTGACATCGAGACCTTCATGGTGTAATTTGGGACATTCCTCATTTCTCACCCTGTATGCACAATAATAAAATGTGTTAGTAGGGTTTTATAATACAAGGAAATCTATTACAAAATAAAGCGTTAAGGTCTTAAAAAGCACAATAAATGAGAAAGTGTAAAATGGGCTAGTTAATATTTCATGAAAAGTTTGTTGTAACTACAAGAAATGTTTAAAAATACCCCTGATATGAATAACTTTCATAGATTTCCCTTGCAAAAGTTGTAAAGGTGAAACTTTAAAGACTCAATTTTGCATACAAAAACAAAACCTTATCTTCAAAGAACTTGACAGTTAAACACTTTGATGGACTTGTTGGTTTCAGGTGAATCTGACATTCCATGACATTCCTGACATGATGATGCATTTGTAATGCAAGTGCCATGAAATGATTATAAAAACGCACCATAGGGGTTGTGGAGTAAAACACGACTGCAACTGTTATGATGATAATTAGGGTTTCGAGGGTACATGAGTAAAGTAGCACTTTACAAACCCTAATGCAAATAGAATCCATAATCATTGAGATAGGATTCTTATGCCCCATTAGAATGCATATCATAGAAGGATAAAATTTTGAATTCGCATGAGACTCTTAATGCATCATATACCCTAAAACATTAATGATATCAATATCTAAGGTAGAACATTTGGAGAAAATGTCATATTCATCACAACAATACATGCATCGATAGAGTTTGATAACAACCATGTCGATGCTAGATTTCATTGGTTTAAATTCATAAGCATAACCACTGAGACCTAAACAAGCATAAGGGTACCCAAAATTTTGGTGTTAGGTCAACAATTTTTGGGTGTTTTTGTTGCGGCTACAACAAGATCTATTAGAAATTGCATCAATAGGGATTAGAGTGTGAGAAGAATTCAAGGATTCCCAAGTATAAAATTTTGACCATTAAAGGGGCTTCCTACATATTGATTCATTCAAAAGAATGAATCGTCTACCAATCATTGGGTACTTTTATTCCTTTTCTTGAATACCTATTGGGAATCATGGCATATTACATAGAAAACCTATATGAAGAATATAACAACCCCTATAATTTTCTCTTGCGTTTAATTGTAATAACACAATGGATGGGAAATAAGCATATTTTCACCATATCCCTACAAAAATATTATAATAAAATGTACTTCAATTTTTTTTCAAACCATTGACATGCTCCTCCAAATTTCTAGATTTACTATATCATTTTATGTCCACATATTAGATTTTATGAATTGCACCTAAAAAGACCCGACATAAATATTTGTTTTATCTACCATTTTGCACATTTCAACAAGTTTGGACTATATTTGTTGGCTTCTACATTATCACATTTTTAGAACATATAAACATAGTCACTCCTATTCATTTTTTGGTAGGAAACTATGCATTTAGTGCATCATTTGATGGAACAATGTGGGATTGGTATCTCTTTTAATATTGACTCTAGGTATTTTGTGAGGAATTTTATCTTATACAAAAGTTTTATCAACACAAAAAGTGCATAGGAGGATAGGAGGGAGAAATGTCTAGGCGATGCCTCATCTAATTGTGTTAAAGAGGCCTATATAAGAGGTCATTGTACTTCATGTTGTGCCCTTAGAGAGGAGAAATGAGGAAAAACATCAAGGAGATGAAACCCCTAGTTATGAGGGTATGCTAAATGATGGGAATGTGTCATATTATTTTCTAGCCCACTTCCCATCTCTCCCCCCCAAACACAACCTGGGGGTTTAGGGGATGAGCACCTAAAAATAATTTATGGGTTATTTTAATCAATGGTTTTTTGGCCCTCTGTAATATGGTTTTGGTTAAGGGATTAGAGTCATAATATGATTTGGATTAAAATATTAGGATTTGGATGTTGTGGAATACCTAAATATTGCATGATGTATAGTCAAGTTAATACAAGGAAGAAGATAGAGGTGTGGTTGTAAGGTTTGTTGGTTTTATCGATTAAGGGTTTACATGGTAAATATTTGTGTATAGTATGTGTGATATTGTTGTTATTTATATTTTTCTTGGGAATATATATGCATTGTTTCATTGCAAAGGTTTAAAGCCTACAATAAATAAAGAGAAGATTTCTCAGGTTATACTTTTCTTCTTCCCTCCTTTAATCACATAACATGGGTACTAACAAGTGATTAACTTATGGAAAATATGTGCTATATTGTAGTGCATACCCAAGGAACCATTCAAATCCTAACAGTGGAGCTAGAAAAGGAAAAGTGGCTTGCACATGTGATTGGGATCCTACCCTTTGGGAAGCACTCCCACATATTTTCATCTATTATGCTAGCTATGAGAATGATCTAGACACAGAGAAACAAGATACATTGCCTATGTGGGAGGATTGGTTGTGAGGATTTATTCAGGATAACACAAGTAAGGGGTCATACATGTTCTCATCAAGAGAAAGGCTTCAACATTAAAGGGAGTTCAAATGGGGGGAGGATCACAAAGGTAAAACTAAGGGAGACATAGGCTAAACAACACCTAATTTTTCTATTTCGGCGATTTACCTTAGAGAGATATAATTTTTTGTGGCCTAAAAACCTTAATTTGAATTGGTGATGGATAATGATGTTCTTGGAACCTGGGTTGTGTGTATGTATGTATATCCATGATTTTTTCATGTTCAATTTCGTTACTTATGGGTGGTTTTGAGTGAAAATGTATGATGATTCACTTGCTTAAAACATACATTTTTATTTATCATATTTTTAAAAATAGATGTTAAATGAATGAATGATTAAAATCATGGGAGACAGACCAATGCATGCATTACAAGGAAAATACCTTCTAGCGGAGTTTTTTGCGAAAGCCCCTATAAAAATAGTCTAAAAATCCATTTGTAGCAGAGGCCACTGGTGGAGGTGGGCGGGTAGATGTTTTAGCAGATGTTTTTTGGATGGTGCATCTAAAATATACAAACACACCGGTGCTTTACTGTACATACAAGCATCGGTGCTACATAAAACATGGTGCACTGCGAAAAATTATTTTTATAAAATAAAAACACACAGTGCGCCTAATAACACAACATACCGGTAGTTGAGTAATCGATAGCACTAGAAAAAGGTTACTTTTAAAAATTGTCGATACTATATACACCTGTAGCACTGACACCCTTTATGTAGTAAAATGCCCTAGTGCATGCCAAGAAGGAGAACCACTATAGTTTTTAAGTTTCAACAAAATGCAATGTTATTTTCAAATGATGCACTGATGCGGTAAATGTACTAAAACGCCCCGGGGCATCTTCTAAAGAGCACTGCTAGGCAATTTTATTTTTTATTTTTAAAAGAGTGTTGCTATAGTCAAACAAAGCACTAGCGTTGTACCTGTAATAGAACACCCTGAGGCATCTTAACAAAACCACCACCATAGATTTTTTAATTAAAAAAAAAGCGCGATGCTCTTAGATATCTTTCGCACTAGTGCGGTTATAATAAAGCACCAAAGGAGGGTTAAATAAAAAACCCTCCGAACCATAAATTTCATTTTTACCATCTATAGTGTTGGATATCTCTAAAGCACTAGTGCCACTATTTCCTCATGCAAGTGCCCTACAGTCAGTGCTTCTCTTGCTCACCATCCTTCCCTACCGTGCACACTCCCTGACTTTGGAATTTTTATAAACCGTGGTAATTTTTTTTCTCCATTACGTGTCAACAATGCCTCCCAGAAGAGAAAATGTCCATGTAATGTCTATATTTATCTCTAATTTAAAATTTTAGTGGATTAAAATTGCAAATTAGCTTAAAATTTCCATTGTTTTTGAAAAAAATAAAAAAATCCCTACGTAGTGCGCTCGATATGTTTAACTCACATCGATAGAGGTGCACCCTGTAAATTTACAAGGTGCACCACATTTCGGTGCATGAACATAACACATTGCTATTATTGCAGTGTGTTTCATAAATGAAAACAAACCAATAAAGCTATAAATTGTACATTGGTGTGTTAATATTTACCAAAAGCACCACAAAAAGAATATTTAAAAATATAGCTATAGCTCAGTGCGTTTGATAACTTGAGGATTCCGTACCGGTGCGAAAAGGTTATACATGAGCACCAGTGCATAAGTGTGACACACCGCGATGAAAATTTAAATTTTTGAACCAAAAGTAGTGTGTCATATATATGTGCCCACTGATGTCGATCTGATTGTGTTTGACAGCACACCAAAGTCGGTGCATGACTGTGTTTTTGATGCACCGATGATTTGTTTTTTTAATTGAAAGTTATGTTTCCATATGATGCACCGATGATTTGTTTTTTTAATTGAAAGTTATGTTTCCATATTTATAAATACATTTTTAATTTAATAAAAGAAAATTGTGTTTTATGTATGAGGTTGATGTATTAGCCCCAAGAGTTAGCTCAATCGGTCAAATCAGTGCCTCGCCAATCGGGAGGTCACAGGGTCAATTCCCGAAAGCTCTTGGGGTCAGGTCAAGTAAATATGGCTGAGGGGTGTTGATCCCCTTTGAGTGGGGTCCACCCTAGTATTATTCCATGGACGTAGCGGCTACCCAGTGACCATGGGTATCCGTGAACCACAAGTGAAAAAAATAAAATAAAAAAAAATGAGGCTGATGTATTTTATATGTCAATCATGTAGCACAGACATTAGCAAAGAGAGCAACAATAGAAGCAAGAGCAAATGGAGGACCCATACAATATGGTTCAACTGTTGAAATATGGCAACAAGAATATTCCAATTTAATTTTTCCTTGAATTAAATTGTGAATTAAAATCGAATTTAG
>APFE031265346.1:176126-192294 GCA_000404065.3 Pinus taeda
ATTCTGCTTTGATTTATATTGCATTATCGGGTTAACCTACCATCAGATTTTCTACATGGTATCAGAGCTGGATTTGTACAAATTTTCTACTTGGTATCGGAGCTATGAACAATATACTGAGAAGAGAATTTGATGTTTGAAGTTCGGGGTTGCAGGTGCAAATCAAATTCATATCATACTTCAAGGTTGGCCAATGGCGTTCTATGGCTTGAGACTTGAGTATGCCTTGGAAGGTAGCTCGAATTACATAGCATGGAAAGATAGAATGGAGGATGTCTTAGAAGACAATGGCTTGAAGGAATTCATTGATCAAGAAATCCCAAAGCCAGCTTCAACTAATGCACAAGAGTTGGCTGAGTGGAAGAAGTGTGTGGTGAAGGTGAGACAGATCATCCTTGAGGGAGTTAGAGACCATGTTGTCTCAAGTCTCCATGAAAAGGATACTCTATTTTCAATGTGGAAGACATTGAAGGAACTCTACTAGAACAATAGTGACCGACGGAAATTGGTGCTCAAGGATAAGCTTCGAAGAATCAAGATGGAGAAGGGCGATGCTATTTCCAGATATCTGAACAAGCTCACCATCTATAGAGATGAGCTTGGCAGTGTGGGAATAACTACTACCGATGATGATATGGCGAGCCTCGCTCTCCTTGGCCTTCCAAAGAGTTGGAATAGCTACCAGGACGCTGTGAATGGAAGGGACAAACTACCGGATTGGGAACGACTATGGTCAGATCTTATGCAGGAGGAGATCAGGAGGAGCACACCAGATGGTTCTTCATCCAAGAATGATGATGAAGAAAATTTGGCCTTAGAAAGTAAGGCAAGGAAAGGGAAGGGGAAGGCTTCCCATTTCAAATCGAATTCTTCTCATGGAGGGTAGAAGAGTGACATGTCTAAAGTAATATGCTTTAATTGTCACAAGATGGGACATTATGCGACTAATTGTGCATCAAAGAAGTCCAAGAAGGGATCCTAGGAAGGATCAGAAGGTGAGGCATTATCCTCTCAGTTTGAAATGGACTTTACCCTCATCACATGCATGGTGTCATAGATGATGGGTTGTGTCTGGTATCTTGACAGTGGAGCCTCATTCCACATGACCAGTGATAAAAATTTATTTAGTGCCTTGGAGGAGAAAGACCTCAAGATGCACATAGAGGTGGGTGAAGACGGAAGGTATAGTGTTTCAGGAGTAGGCATGGTTGCTTTTCAGAGGGAGCATGGAGCTCCTCACACCTTGATAGATGTGATGTATGTGCCTGGACTGAAGAATAACTTGGTATCGGTCACGATGTTGGAGGACAAAGGCTACGATGTTGTCTTCAATAAAGGAAAGGCATTCCTAAGACACATAGACATGGGTCAGACCAAGAGGATAGGGATTCGGGTGAAGAATCTCTGTAAACTAGAGGTAGATGATTGTGCAGCATTGAGTACGAAAGAAGAATTGGTGCAAAGCCAAGACATTGGCGAGTTGTGGCACAAGTGGTTGGGCCATTTGCATCATGGGGCTTTGAAGATAATGCAACAGATCTCTACAGGACTTCCAAAAGGTAAACTTGGGCAAGTTGACACATGAAAAGGTTGTACCTTGGGAAAGTACACCAAGTCTTCCTTTCATGATCGAGACAGTCGAGCAGAGGCTATCTTAGAGTGAGTTCATACTAATTTGTGTGGACCATTCTCGAAGGCATGCACAGTGAAGCAAAGGTATTATGTGATTTTCATTGATGACTATTCTCATAAAGGCTGGATTTATTTCATGCAGAAGAAGGACAAAACTTTCACAAAGTTTTGTGAGTTCAAAGATTTGGTCGAGAAAGAGTTAGGGAAGAAGATCAAGGCCTTGAGAAGTGGAAACGGTGGAGAATATGTCTCTCAAGAGTTTAAGGACTTCTATGCTGCAGAAGGAATTAAACGAGAGTTGACAACACCTCATAGCACACAACAGAATGGGGTGGCTGAGAGGAAGAACAAAACTATTGTAGGGGTAGCACGGGCAATGTTGCATGACCAAGGCCTACCACTTCACTTGTGGGCTGAGGCATGCAACACAATGGTCTATTTGCAGAATAGAAGCCCACATCGCATACTTGGGATGAAGACACTAAAGGAAGCTTTCTCCAGTAAGAGACCAAATATGGGTCACTTCAAGATCTTTGGTTCATTGGTATATTGTCATGTGACAAAGGATGCTTGGAAGAAGCTTGAGCTGACAGCAGAGTTGGGGATATTTGTGGGGTGCACTAATACACCTCAAAACTATCAGGTGTACTTGCCTACCAGTCGGTGGATAGTGGATCACATAGATCTCAAGTTTGATAAGCAGAAGGCCATGCGAGTTTCCCTTGAGAGGGAGCTCCAACTACAGGCTATGGAGGAACTGTTGGATCCTAAGGAGGAGGAGCCTTAGACTGATGCAGAGCAGCCACATGCAGAGGTTCCAGGAGTGGAGACATCCACTCAAGCAGAGTCTTCCAGAGATGGACGGAAGCACACAAGAGAAGCTGATAGATTGTTGGAGGATGCGAGAGAGAATGTGGGAGCACCATCTTCTTAGAGCAGACAGAGGAGGTCACCTGAGAGGTACACTAGATACATGGCCCTTGCTGGAGAATGTGTTGAGACTGAGCCATCTTCCTTTGAGGAAGCAATGCAGTAGCCGATTTGGGTTGATGCTATGGTGGAGGAGTATGAATCCATAGTTCGTAACAGTGTTTGGGATGTGGTTCCGAGACCGTAGAACAAGTCAGTTGTGAGTTACTGTTGGTTTTACAAGGTAAATCAAGCTGCTGATGGTAGTGTGGAGAAGCATAAGGCAAGATTTGTTGCTCGTGGCTTTTCATAGGTTGAGGGGATTGACTATGATGAGACTTTTTCTCTTGTTGCAAGGTCCTCATCTATCAGATCTATGTTGGCACTATCAGCACAGATGGGTTGGAAGATCCATCAGATGGATGTGAAGACTACATTCCTCAATGGCCAGATGAGGAAGAGTTGTACATAGAGTAGCCGGAAGGTTTTGAGACCTTCGATCATGAGTCACATGTGTGCCGACTCAAGAGAGCGTTGTACAGGTTGAAGCAAGCACCTCGTGCTTGGTACACCAGGATAGACAACTACTTCACCGGGTTGGGCTTCACAAAGAGTGAAGGGGATGTGAACTTGTACCACATCGTGGTGAAAGGTAAGCTGTTAATCATCATACTTTATGTTGATGATCTCATATTGATTGGTGATGATCAGTTGATTGTGTCTTGCAAGGAGGACCTTGCAAGAGAATTCAAGATGAAAGACATGGGTCTCATGCATTACTTCCTTGGCATGGAAGTGTGGTAGAAGGATGGGGAGTTGTTTGTGTCTCAGGGCAAGTACGCCAATGTGATACTCAGGATATTCCACATGGAGAAGTGCAAGCCCATGCAAACTCCTTTAGTAGGTAACTGGAGGACGGAGGTTGCTACTTCAAGAGAAGTGATAGAGGCTACTGTGTATAGGAAGCTTGCTGGTTCATTAATGTACTTAGTGAGCACATGACCAGATTTGTGCTATGCCGTGAACCAACTGAGTCAAGCGATGGTTCAGCCTACCAAGATGTTTTGGAAGGCAAAAAAGCATGTATTGAGATACCTCAGAGGCACATCTCAGTATGGATTATGGTACAGATGGACAGAGGGAGTGAAGCTACAAGGTTTCACTGATGCAGATTTGGTAGGGAGTCCATCAGATCAGAAGAGCACATCAAGAGGGATTTTCAACCTTGGGTCAGCGATAGTTTCTTGGTACATCAAGAAACAGAGCTCAGTTGCACTTAGCTCGGTAGAGGTAAAATACATGGCTGCAAGTTAGGCAACATGTGAGGCCATCTGGATGCGGAAAATCCTAGTTGGTTTGTTTAATCAGAGGATGGATCCAACTGTGATCTATTGTGATAATCAGAGTTGTATCAAACTCTCTGAGAATCCAGTATTTCATGATAGGTCCAAGCACATCGACATCCGGTATTATCATCTCAGAGACTGTGTAGCGAGGAGGATCATGTTGCTGCAGTATATTTTGACAGAGGAGCAAGATGCTGACATTTTGACAAAGGCATTGTCAAAGTGTAAATTTGAGTTCCATAGAGACATGACCGGGGTGGTAGATAATCCCTTTCTTGTTGAGAGGGAGTGTTGAAATATGGAAACAATAATATTCCAATTTAATTTGTCCTTGAATTA
This sequence comes from Pinus taeda, assembly GCA_000404065.3. Lineage (NCBI taxonomy): Eukaryota > Viridiplantae > Streptophyta > Pinopsida > Pinales > Pinaceae > Pinus > Pinus taeda. The sequence goes on from APFE031265346.1 coordinate 180,353, forward strand.
AATTGTGAATTAAAATTGAATTTAGTCTTAACAACTACTTGGAAATAATTAATTAATTAATTTTAAATTAATTAGTTGGAGAGATTCAAGTTAGAAGTCTTTTTGAAGTCATGCAAGAGTTATCCCTTCAATTAAGGAGATAAGATTGAGTTATATTTGAGTTGTAATTAGTTAACTCAGTTTACTAAGTTAATTCTAGTTAAATTAGTTCCAAACTATTTGAGGAACTAATAGTGAGTTAACAGTCAGTTGATGCATTAATGCACTCAACTAGTGCTACTCCAGTTAACTGAAGATTCCCTCATCAGAAACTCATGCATGTCTATTCTGAGAAAGACCCAGTTGATATTAATGTTCAAGGATAGTGTACTATCAGTTGCATGTGTTTTCTCATGGAGAAAACTCATGCATGCAGTCAAGGATTTATCCTTGAGGAATGCGCAGTTTTGAAGGAGGTTCTTCACTTGGTTGAAGGATAATCATCCACAAGGAACAACACAAGGAAATAGGAGCTTGGAGGGCAGAGAGGAAGGCTAGAGAGAAGCCCTAAAAGTAATGATCTGAATGATGGGAGTGATGTGCCCAAATAGACCTGTAACAGTTGCTCCCTAAAGCATGAAGTCGAAAATGATAATGTCGAGTGATATGCTTTATGATGTGATGAGGAGGTTCTGAAGCGCATGGTGACCTGCATCAATTACAATACATAATATCATGATATTTTGGTTTTTTTCATGAATCACTGAGGGAAGGCATACCCATGCTCAACATATAAACTTTCATTATATGTACATATATAGTCGTCTACAGATATAGACCCATGATGAGATGACCATCAATTTAGAGCCGTCGTATGGATGATTTAGTACTTTCCTGAAATCACAGCCCGGATGGGGAAACTAGATCTAGGGTCTTCTATATCATCCAATCGTTCACTCAAGTATGAGTCTAACCATGTGAATATGTGATCTGGAGTCGAACATGGGAAGACACCGTCTGATTACCAGCTAATGATGTAAGTTGTTAACAGACACGAGAGAGATCACCGATAATGATAATGAACCTCAAGGTACTGCAGTACATTTTGCATGGTGTGAATAGATGTTTTGATGTCGAACACCATAAAAAATATTTCGGTCAAAGGCTAATGATGTTAACCTATTGCCAGAAGCAAGAAACTTTCCATTGATGTATCCAAGCCGCAAGGTATTGAAAGGGTGTTTCTAAGTCAACTTCTTTGATAATGTGTTGATGTCGACAAGAAGTGACTCGTCGCATGAGGGCCTTGATGTGTCCCACATCAATGACATGAAATGAGTATAATGATTTTTTGAGATGGAATGTGACTGATGACACAAGGTTCAAGAATGGCAGTCATGAAAATGAAGGTTTATGAGTATTTCAAAGGATGATTTTAACTGAGTGACTTCTCTTGAACATGTTGGCGACACTGAATGAATTGGCAACATTTGACCCAAAAAAAAAGTAATGGATGGTATGGTAGACCATAGGTATGATAACCATCAAGGAGATAACCGAACCCAAGTAGTCACAGGGATGAAGTGAAAGTATCATGTTCAAGAGTGACCTGCTACCATAAAGTGGTTTACCCTTTTTCCCATTTTCCCTAGTCATTGTTGACCAGTACATCTTTATTTTTTATCAAGCTTGAGGAGGATAACATATGCTTGTTGTATAATTCCACCCTTCTGGTGAATCCATCGCTATGTGATGTTTTAACGAGTCTAGCGAAGGTGAAACTCGGTCTTGTCATGATAGACAAGTTTGTTGCTATTTGATGTTTTAACGAGTTTAATGAAAATGATAACTCAGTCCTTTTCATGTTTAGAGAGTTTGAAAAGGGAGAAAAACAAAACTCCACAAGTTATTTTTCCTAGATTTGTCTCTCAAGTTTGAAAAAGCGTAAAATAATACGAGAGAGAACTTATTGACCATGTTCGATCAACTTATTCCTTTTTTGTAAATAATATATCTCAGTGTGGAAAAGGGTTAAACTTACACTAAGTAGATGTCGTTTCCAATCCGTTAACGAGCTGAAAAGGACAAGCACTCGAAAATCTTTTCATATTTCGAGAGTCTGAAAAGAGCTTAAAGAGGACTCCACTTAGAGGAATGAGTGGTGTTTAGGATAGCAACTGGTTCCAGTGATTTTGGAGCTTCTCAAAACATGTTGATTTATGTGAAGGGGCTGGCTAATAAGACCACTCATTGTAACTGTTCCTCAAAAAGGGTAAAACAATCAAGTGAAAGCATATGATTGGCCAAGAAGATAGTGGTGATGGAAGGAGAAAAACCAAGGCTCATCGGACGAAAGAGGCTAATATAATGGCAATCACAAGGGTTAAAATGAATATGGGTTCATTTTACACAAGCTTGAACCATAGGGAACTATGCTTAAATTCAGTTTCATGTTTACACAAGCTTGAAACGAAAAACTATGCTTGGATTCAGTTTCATGTTTACACAATATTGAAACGAAAAACTATGCTTGAGATTGGTTTACATGCCCTTTACATGCCCCCATCATGATGACTCGATTCTAGGTGCATGCCCCCCAAGATTCATTGCATTCACCTAAGTAGACTACTTGTGGCTATGAGGTGGATGGAATGAAGTTTCATTTACGAGATCAAGTGAAAGAATCAATTGGGATTTTACGAGATCTAATCCAAGACTCAAATTGGAACTTTCTCCAGGGGACCTTGTTTTATTTTTTAATGAGCTTGACACAACACAAGGAACTCTGCTCAGATTCCTTGTTTCATTTTTTAACGAGGTTGACACAAGACAAGGAACTATGCTCTGATTCCTTGTTTCATATTTTAATGAGCTTCACACAAGACAAGGAACTATGCTCTGGGACCTGTTTCATTTTTTTAATGAGGTTGACACAATAAAAGAATTATCCCCATCTTCCTTGTTTCATTTTTTAATAAGATTGACACAAGACAAGGAACTATGCTCACACCCTTTGTTCACGACCCATAAGAGGTCATGACTTCCAAGAGGTTCTTATCAGATGGGAGAACAATGCTCTAGAAGGGATCATTAGAGAGATCTGGTTCCAATGCCCCCAGTACATAATGTACAACATCATGGAATTGATCGTTTGTTGATGTAGGCACAGAATGGATTGCCACATAATTGACCCGTGGCGGGGAAGATACCATTGGGACAAAAGGACCATTTAGGAAATATGGTTGACTGGAAGCCATATCTGGACCGGGAACTGAAAGCTGGTCAGTGGTGACAATTCTGCCTTCATGCGGGAAACACATCACTCGAAAGAGTTTTGAAACAATAACTCCCATTTCATAAACATAGTCACAGCCATGAAGTAAATTGTAATCTAAAGGGCCTGGGACTAGCATCACATTGAGATAAACAAATTTTCCTCCCAAAGTAATAGGCAACTGAGGAAGGATCCCTAATGGTTGATTGGTTCCTCTGTTAAAAGCCAACAAATTCTGGGTAATAAGCACAAGTGGCGGTGAACCGAGCGCTTGCCAAGCAGTGGAGGAAAGGATACTCAAAGATGCACCTTCATCTATAATAGTGCCTGGTAAAATCATATTACAAACCTGTACTATGATTTGGAAAGGCACATAAGAAGGAAGACGACATCTTGCCAGTCGATTCAAATCAAAGGAAGTGACTAGACTACTTTGAGGGGGTACCATAAGAACGGAAGAATTAACCACTTGAGTTACGAGAGTGGGAGGATTTTCCTCCTATCTTGATGGAACAGGAGGATTACCCCCAAGCTCATTGGAATATGAAGAAATGAAAAGAACCTGTGTGGTATCATAATCACTCTCTTTGGGAAAGGTACGATTAACTGAAGGTGAAATCGGGTCAATTGTTTCCTCGACCTGTGATTGGTCAGGTATAGACTCATGAGATTCACATTCAGAGAGAGTGGGTTCGGCCGACGGTTGATTTGGGTCAGTCACTTTATCAACTAGTGAAGGATTAAGGGAGAGTCTCCTGTAACCATATGGAAGTCGCTGCAGAGAAGCAGGATGATTATCCACACTTTCTTGGCTTCATCTAGATAGGGACAAAGGTGAATGGGGTGATTCCCTTCACATAACCTATAGGAAACTTAACTTTACCCTTCTTTCCATGAACTTTACTACCACTAGTTGATGGTGTGTCACTAGCATGATCTCCAGAAATTGATGACACAGGATGATGTGAACGAGAAGACCATTCTTCTAAGATCTGAGGAATATCGGGACAGTTTCGAAGAAGATGGTGTCTCGTACAAAGTTTGCATGGATATTGAACTTTGTGAGGCTTATCAGATGGTTTCTCATCAGAAGTTGCATTCAAAGCAATGGTTGCTTGGTTTCCCCCCTGCTGAACTTTATTCTTCTTCTTCCCTTTCTTCTTCTTCTTAGCCACCTGGTTACTAGTGTCAATACTATCACCAGGTGAAGAGGAAGCAGGGGAGGAAGAAAAAATCGAGGAAGAAGGTAAAGGGTCAACTGGAGGTTGATTTTGTCCAGTTGGAGGAGTACTCGATTGCGGAGAAATCACAACATTTTGAACCAAGGAGGTTGAAAACAACCATACTGGAAAGCCAATGGTATATCCCGAAAGGGACAATGTAGCCATATAAGGAGCACCAATATTTCCAAAAGGAGGAAAAGGACTAGGATTCCCATCAAAAGGAATTCCTTGATTGGTGGACTCCGGAGTTGTTGCCATTTGTCTCAACCTAAGATCAACTAAGGAGTGAGTGTGGAGGATGTTATCCATGGTTAATTAATTTTATTTTAATCAAAATAACATAACAAAATAAAAGAGGGATAATCTAGGCAAAAGAATTACCAAGCAACTGTGAACTGCAATATACTACCTCAGTAAACCAATGACTTAACATACGTACAGGAAATCTCCCTAAATGCTGTGTTTGGCATGTCACAGTGTATAAGGCGGCCAACTCGATTAATTAAGGATGGATAGCAACCTAATGTAGTCCTCCCATATATACCCAAAAGTATGTGGAGGCCCAATCCGTGTTAGCGCTGTCTAATGTGAAACTGCACAGTGAGAGCATTCCTTTATACTTTACGTACTATAACACTGCCCTATATACCTGAAGGTACATGGATGAGCTACGATATACTTACATATGTGGAATGAGGTATCACACTCGGAATGTATTGCAGACAATTAATGACAGCTGCTATGTTTAACGACATTGGAACACGTCTCTAGCCTAGACCTCTAAATGTTATGCGTTAAGTTACAATGCTCCATTAGGTTAATTGAGATAACTTTTAAGTTGATCTTCTTAAGAATTTTCCTTTCAAGGTTCACCACGCGATGTATGTTTGGAATTCCTAGAATGCAACTAACATGAGAAACATTCTTTCCATTTGATTTTGAACAATGAAAACCTTAACTAGTAGGGATAGAGCAATCATATTCTTTTAATCAAAGAACAAAGAACACATCTAATGAAATTTCCCTAAAATATTCCTATAAGCACACAAACTACAATATGCAAAATGCAAGTTTTTCTTTTCAATTCCCTTTAGTGTTTAGATGAACAAAAAGGAACTAGATGCATAAACAATCAATCAATCTTTTTGCAAGAACGAAGACTTTACAATAGTTCTTTTTTGAAAGAAATGAAGACTTTTACGACACTTTATTTTAAGAAAAATAATAATCGATATAAACTAAATTTGACAATGAATTGATAATGATAAAGAAAAATATTAAGAAAAACTAAACATTAAAGGTCAAAGTAGGGCTAGGAGAAGAGATACAAGTTGATTTCAAAACCATAGAAACATTGATCTTTAATCAAATAACTTCAGAAGCAAAATTGGAAAAATCCAAGCCAAAGATGGGTTTTTGAGATTAAGGAGGATCATCACAGGTTAGAGTGGGAGTAGCTGCGCTGCAGAGAACTGTCTCTAAGCCAAGGGTGCTCTGCAGAGCACTGTCCGCTGACCAAGCCTGTGCTAGTGCCAGAGAGGCCAATCAAAAGACATCTAACCTCAATTTTTTTACCAAAAACACTTCAAAAAGACTGAAATAAGATCAATGAAAGCAATTAAAGTCTACTAGGGTGTACTATGACGAAGATAAACTACTTGGAATGATGATCATTCCCCAACAGAGTCACCAATTTGTTATTTGGAATTTTACATCTACGAATAAACACAACTTCCCTAAGTGGGTAGCTACACTTAGAACAACAGAATTAAAGAGTTTAACCTTTTCCTATAGAAGATAAATAAGACAAGTGACCTACTTGTTATCTTTTGCTTCCCTTTGTCTCCTTTCAATAGCTCCCATCTCTCCTTCTCGAACTGAATCTGCTCGATCAATACCTGCAATCATAAACAAAGGACAAAAACCAATCAAAGCAAGATATCTATATACTATAAGCAAATGGAATCGAAAGAATTTACACATATAATCATCATATATAAAGACATGAATATGGGAAAAGGTGTAAACACCTTTATTAAGTATAAGGAAGAGTTACAACCAAAGAAGTTCGATCCCATGTCACTCATCCAACTTGAGTTCCATCCTTCATCACACCAAAAGCACAACACTTTGGCAGCATAAAAATACTTGCTTATGATCTCAAACCTCAAACCAATAGTATCTCCTCACAAATTCTTCAAAGTCCAGCCTCTGATCACTATGATGAGTGCTCAATTTATAGGGAAATGGAGGTGGTTTTTTCATAAATTGGGCATTGAATGGCTTTCCAATTTGGGAGTTAGTTTCCATGGAGGAAGGGATGAGAGGATAGGAGGTTATTTGATTCATTCTGTATCTAATTTCGAGCTCATAGGAGAGGATAAGAGGTGGGAATCTTCTAGAATGGTCTAGAATGTAGGAATATTCCCAAAACCCTATGAATATTTCGTTCAATCTCGCCCAACGCAGGTCAAAGTGGGCCTAGGTGCTCTAAAGAGTATGCTTGAATGGGCCTCAAGGAATCATTTCAGGGAGGCTTCATGCCAGGAAACTCTCAAGAATGAAGGCATTCAATGTGATGACTTTTCTAGGGCATGTAGCAACTGAATTAGGGTTTGATGAGCCCTAAAAGTACTGATATGAATGATCGGAATGATGTGCCAAAATAGACCTGTAACAGGAGGCTACATCCATGAAGTTACATTTCGTCTTTTTTTCACATCTGATCCGATGATGGAGTGCCCAAGAGTAGGTTTTTCGTGTCGGTCCTAGGGTGTGGTATAGGCTCTCAAAGGAGGATATATAATTTATCATTGAACTATATAGGAGAGGGGAGGATTTTCTGTAGTTCCCTGATGTCCCCCATGGGTTTACAATTGATACTTAGCTTGTATACACTGAGAGATATGTTGCGCCTCATGCAGTACATCCATAATATTTTCAGTGGTGTGGTGGACAACTACTAATTTCTTCTTTTGTTGCATAGGAGGTTAGGTGCCTCTCATTATTAGTCACCACCATTTCACACTCTAGTAGTGATGGAAAACATATTAGTTTCCCTCTTTTATATTATGTTGATTCTTATATTCAAGCACCATGTTGTATCATATAGCTTGCCATTTTTTTGAGGTAGTTTTGTATGGATTTAGATAGATTTCGTGTGTTGAGACATGGGAGGGCGACCTTCCCTTTCACTTCAGAGATTTTTTGTTTATTTTTTGAGATGTTTCCATAGATGAGGCCTACATATGACTGTCGCCTTCCTAGGTCAATCATTAAGCTTCAGATGTGCATGTGGGAGCAAATTATGCCCAAGAGCGGCCTACCAGAGTATTCATCCAAGAGTTCTACCAAGGCACTACCACTACTAGCCAGTGAGGATGAACATGCATTTGTTGCATTGGCATTTTTGCATGCGAGGATTGATTGGAGACAATGTGCCAACATCCTCTTCACATCGGTTGAGCCTCCAGATGATAGAGGTAATTAGTGTTTTCTTTAAATTAATCTAGTTTTATTTTATTGTTTTAATTAATTAGAATAAAATTTATTCTAGCATGTTCTTTAACTTGTTTTATTAAATGGTTTAATGAAAATTTCTAATTATTGTTGTGTGTTATATATTTTGTAGACATTGATACATTCGATGGGGACATGCCTCCTCCCCCATCGATGGAGGAGACGAGGATATGGACGAGGCCCAAGACAATGAGGCACATCCTCAGGGGGGAGTGGGTGTCTAGGGCCATAGGGTCGGTTTGCAATTTCAGATGGACTACTACGGCAGATTGGCCAGAGTTTTGATTTAGGAGGGAGTCTAGCCTGTAAGGGCTCGAGATATCAGAACAAATCCTAGGTTCATGGATATCTACAGGGATTGTCTACGTAAGATGATGTCTCTTATGTGTCATATCATCAGAGCTAGTAGGCTACTGACAATGATAAGGGATGTAGGTCATGCAACGACAAATATGTCAGATGAGGGTGGTGATCATGATCATAATGATGAGAGTGGTGATCATGATCACGACGATGAGGGTGGTGACCATGGTGCTTTTGGTAGTACTACCCCATTAGATCATGGCTGTTAGGGTGTCAGTGATCCTTTTGGTCATACACCTCCTCCTTAGTTTCCTGATGATAAGATGCAAAATCTAGAGGATGTAGGCGTATGTTTCTCGTGACAAAGGAGACCAACCACCTCCTCCTTCACCTCAAAGTTTTCCAGACCACGTTGAGGCAGTAGTTGACCATCCATCGTCTTCTGTTGTAGACCATCCACCTCCTCCTCCAACTTAGAGTTAGACAAACATTGAGGGAGTAGTTGACCATACATCATATTCTATTGCAGACTAGGTAGCTAGCAGTACTACATTTGTTGTATTAGATATTTGATTGTAATTATTTGATATGTTGGTGTTGATATGTATATTGTTAGGCCATGTTAGATATGTTCATTTAATGTGCGTGCAGAAGATGTGTATGCGAGAGCAGTTATTTTACATGAGATGTATATTAATGTGAGGATGTGTGTGGTGATGATGTTAGATTACAATGTTTGTGTTTTGTTAGATGTGATCATGATGATGATGCCCTGTTAGATTATTGTATTTGTGTGCTAGCTAATGGCGTTTATATGTGCTAGAGGTGTATATAATTAGATGATTGTAGTGAGCTCGAATGTGTATCTTAGATGATGTTCATGTTTGTTAGATGGTTATCATCATAATGTTTATGTTTATGAAATAATAGTTATTATAGATTATATATTGGTGAACTTATAACAAACTTTTATATATGAAATTTCATGCAAAACACCTTACTTTAAAAAAAAATGCAAAGATATTTTTCTAAATTACAAAGTTTAGTATGGTTGAAACTATGATTGTAAAATTACAATAAATATTATTCTATTGCTTTGATAGTTCATTGATATTCAATCTAACTTAATTAGTGAAATATTTCAATACTCACAAGAAAAAATAAATTAAAGGAAAAATAATTTAGGTAGTTCTTAATAAGACAAAAATATGTAACTCAGTCAATTTTTAATCTAAAATTTAATAATAATAAATCATTAAAAATACCAATTTAAAGCAATTCAATATTGGTTTATAAAAATTCAATCTATTGTTAAATTTAAAAAAAAACTTAAGTAATTTTTATAATTAATTTTGATTTAATATATAACTTAAAAAATTCTATTTTATAAATTTAATTTATTACTAAATTATGAGATTTTCAAGCAAATAAATTTATACTTATAGCAAATTACTAATTTAAATTAAAAATTTCTCTCTAAAGATGAGGACCAAGAAATGTAAAATAAGGCTTGTGAAGTTACTTGTAGTTGGGGATTTTCTCAATTGGAAGTTCTCCCTTAAAGAGGTAAGTGAACATTTTTCTAATAATAAAGATATAACATTTTGGTTTTTTATTTGCTATTGTACTGGTTTAAATTTACCTCTTTTTGATAATATATATGAGTTAAATAATACAAAAATGATAATATATTAGATTTAATCTTTTGAAAAATAATATATTTGATTATTTCTTAATGAACAACTCATAAAACATTATTTTTTCCACATACTTATCATAGATAGTCACTAAAATTCATGTTTTCACATTTCTCCTAAGTAATATTACATCATGTTCACAATGATAAAGATATGTCTACTTTAAATAATTTACTTATAAATATATACAAATAGATATTTATTTTACATAATCTAACTAGGAAAGAAAAATGCATCACCAAGTCTATTTGGAAGTCAAACAAATGCCTCTTAATCACCATCACATTATTTATCATTTAATTCTTAGCCATGATATATTTATTAATTCAACTTTTATTTATAATTACCACTGAAAACAAAAGTCAAAATTGTTTCATTATCCATGAAGAAAAAATTAAAACCTCTCATGCATCCATGTAAGCCCATTTGTTTCTCTTCAATAAAAAAATGTAATCAACATTTTATACATGCATAATACCTCCTTTAGTTTACATAGTGTTGCAAGAATATTAATTTAAATATAGTAAACATGACTTTACTCTCATGTCAAGAATTTAATCTTACATATTAATACACAATTTTTTCATTGTTAAAGTCCTCATAGAGTTATCACTACATGATGATTCATATTGATTTTGAAGTAAGCAAGAAGAAAAAACATGTGAATTGATCAATAAACCAATAAGTGTCTAAATCGAGACTAAATATTCAATGTTATTTCTAAATGCACTATTTTCTTCTCATTTTCCTATTTCAAAAGGATTGTGACCTTGAACCCTTATTATCATAGATATTGTACACAATTGGAAATACTTAGTTTTAAGTGTAAATATGTTTCCACTGCAAAAAAGTGTGTAAAAACATTTGTGAATGTTACCAATTATATTATAAAATGGCAACAAGACGAATGAAAAGATAATATAATTAGCAAAATAAAGAAAACAAAAACTTGAAGTAATAGTAAAAATTATGAAATAACACAAGTACATATCACTATCCATTGTCATCACCCTGATTATCTTCCTTGCTTGGCATGATAACATTATTGTTCTAAAAAAAAATGTATTGATCTGGGGTCATGTCTTAATACAAACCACCAATCCCTATCCAACACATCTAGGTAAAAAAACATCTGGTTGTAGTGTTTTGGGAAAACATAAAGGCTCCTAGCTTCATGCCACATCTCTCTAGAGTTGATAGATATAAGCCCACTATCACTATCCTCCTTCACATTATTCCGATCAAATATTTCCCACCACTTGCACCTAAAATAACACAATGGAACAAAGAGAAGTCCACTTGAAATATCTCTTGTATATTTCCAACATAACCTAACGTCCCCTGCATTAAGTTTTGATCGCAATGGCTAGCATGACAAGATTGGTCGAACTCGACTTCCATTCCACAGTCTTGTGTCATGCATCCATCGTTGGCAGCCTTCGTGCGAAAATGATGTCCATATGCCCACATAGATGGGAACAAGTGCACCTATAAAAAAATGAAAAAATCATAGTGTCATGTGTTTAATAGCACAAACATAATTAAAATTATAAAACACACACACACAAATATGTTACAATTCAAAGGTGTAGTATGAAGTTAAAACTATATAGAAAGAGATTATATTTCCCGAGTTACTGCACCCAATCCCTATGTTTAGCTCATCCTCTTCAGCACATAGGTAATGACCAGATGCACCATATTTCTCTCTGACTTTATCAACAACCAAACTATTAGGGCATGCCATTAGCATATTTTCTTTAAATGATCAAGATAAGTCACACTTCTATCATTCAACCATTTGAATTATTTCTTGTCACTATCCCATTTCCTCTTATTTTCATACAATTTGACCCATGGTTGTGTCACTTCCATATTATAAATAATGCATTTGTTGATGGATTCAATTTATGAATTCGATGATGAAATCAAACCAACATATATATA